>VMDO01010853.1:17410-69700 GCA_007922755.1 Pedetes capensis
TCATGCCATGGTATTTTCAGTGGCATCATATGGTTGTGAAAGCTGGACATTGAACAAGAGAGACAGAAAAAGAATTGATGCTTTTGAATTGTGGTGCTGGAGATGTCTATTGAATATACCATGGACTGCCAAAAGAACCAACAAATCTGTCCTAGAAGAAGTACAACCAGAGTGCTCCTTGGAAGCAAGAATGGCCAGACTGCGTCTTACATATTTCGGACATGTAGTCAGGAGCAATCAATCCCTGGAGAAGGACATCATGTTTGGGAGAGTGGCAGGTCAATGCACAAGAGGAAAACCCTCCACCAGATGGATTGACACAGTGTCTGCAACAATGGGCTTAAACATAAATAAGATGGTTTGCCTGGCACAGAATCGGCAAGTGTTTCGATCTGCTGTACATAGGGTCGCTATGAGTTGGACTCGACTTGATGGCACCTAACAACAACAACAATTGCCCTGGCTAGGACTTCAATCAATGTTAAATAAGATAGGAGGGAATGGACATCTTTGTCTTGTTCCAGATCTTAGAGGAAATGGTTTCGATTCTTCTCCATTTAATATTATATTGGCTGTAGGTCTGCCATAGATGGGCTTTATGATATTAAGGTTATATTATACTTATCTTCTCCATGGTTTTTTTTTTGTCCTGAAAACATGTGTAAGGCTGGTTTAACATATGAAAATTGATTAATGTAATTCAGCATATCAAGAGGCTTGCAAACATAAATTACATGATCACCTCAATTGATATGTCTAGCTTCTTTTGCTCATCTTCCTATAATGTTTTTGAGATCGCTCCACATTGTTGCATCTAATAGTGGTTTGTTCTTTTTTATTGCCCCTTATCTTTCTTTGGGTGGCAGAGGTGGAAGTAAAGTTAGGTAAGGGAATAAATAGGTGGGGCAAGCTCTTCCTGAAACTGCCTAATAATTGTAAAGTTATTCATCTGAACTGCTACATCAAAAGGTAAGTTATAGAAATGACACTCAAGATTACTCAATTGTTGAACAAATGAATAAACAAAAGTCAGATACAAGCTTTCAGCACAATGGAAAATCCAAAAATATATTTATGCAATACTTAGTTTATTCCAATTTTGTTTGATATTATATCTTCTAATTATTGACAGGAATCAAGTCTTGTCAATCATAAATCATTAATCTTTATCAACAAACGAAGTCATTTTTCCACTTTGTTAATAAATTATTGATAGTATACAACAAGGCTATCGTGTTTTATTTTACTTTTATGTATCAAGGACTTTCGAGACTTCTATTAGATTTTTGGTTGATAGTATTGTGACTCCTCTGTCAGAAATATGGTCTATAAATAGTGATGGGTCTCTTTCTTAATTAGGATCTCCTTTCTTAATTGAAATATAGTAATCTCTTATGAGACTTAAACTTAAATTTTGTCTTTGTATGTTAGCATAAATGCATTCATTGAGTAATCTTACAGCATTTATGTCCTAGATCAGTTTACGTGCATGAATCCTAGAAGTTCTTTTTAAGATTAAAAACTGATTATTTTTAGGAAAAAAAAAAAGCCTTTCATTGAGATGTCAAATTCATTAGAATAGCATAGTTCATTTTCTCCTAAATCTTTAAGTCATTTGTAACAGACTTCTGCTTCCCTAATTCTAATTGTTATTTAAGTAAGTATTTTTTTTAGAAAATTGTATTTATTTTTTTACCGGGTGCAGTGGCGCATGCCTGTAACCCCAGTGATATGGGAGGCAGAGGCAGGAGAATCACAAGTTCGAGACCAGAAGCCGTCTGCATAATTTAGCAAGACCCTGACTCAAAAAGTAAAAAAAAAAAAAAAAAAAAAAAAAAAAAAAAAAAAAAATAGGGCTGGGGTTGTAGCTCAATGGTCCAGCAGTTGCAAAGCATGCAAGTGCAAGGCCCTGGGTTCAACTCCCAGTACCATAAAAGAAAGAAAGAAAGAAAGAAAAAGTTTAGTTATATTTATTTTTAAAAATTTATATGCAAATATTTTATTCCTATTGGAATATAAATATATAACTAAATTTTTTCACATTTTTATATTTTATGGAGAATTTTTTCTGTGATGTATAATCAATAATTATAAAAATTCCATACTTAAAGACTAGTGAATCATTTAAGGTACAAAATTCATATATTTTATATAAATATTAGTATCACCAATAATGAAAATATCCAATCCTTTTTCTCTTGAATTTTATCTCCTTGATTCACTAATTTGGTAGTGACCTATTAAATTTTTTCACACTAATGATTTTTCTTAAGGATTTTTCCTTGATGTTCTGACAATTTCTGCTCTTTGTAGTAATAAAAACTGAACTAAAATTGAATTTATTGTTATTAACTGCTATATTTGATCTTTAAATGGTCTCATTTTATGCTTCCTTGCTCATTTATAACGTCTTTTGTAAGTGTCTGTTTGCTTTGACTCTTCAAAGTGATTTAAAGTTCTTCAACCATTTTACATTCTACCTGTAGTTACTTGTGAGATTTTTTTAAAAGAGTATACTGTTGCTCATGGTTTTCAAATTGTACACAGTCATCTTCTAAAGTGTACTTCTTCTCATAAATGACAAAGAATTTCATTTATTCAATAAATATTTATTAATCTGTTGGGTTCCAAGTACTATGCTAGGCGTTTGGAATATATTAATAAGCATGATAAATAATTTACATGCAACCTTAAAAGGTGCTATACGTCATAGTAAAAGTTAAGAGTGAGTACTAGGGTAAGGAAGATCATCAGTGACAAGGATAGAGGCACTTTAACAACAGGATATTCAGGGAAAGCTTAATTAAGTTAGCATAATTGTACCAAATCCTCTACCCTTTTACTTTGAAATTTTATCTGAATTAAAAAATAGATTAGTGTTATTCAATTATATTTTATTTGCATAATCTCAATTTCTGGAAAATTATTTTTAGCTTTTACATTTGCTTTCATAATCAAATACTTGGAGGAGCTCTCTATACTGCTCATCCTTAATGCTGAATGATTATCATTCATTACATAGAAAATCTTTCTTCCTAAGCTTACTCAATTTTGATTTATCTCTTGTTCATTCATCTTTTGTTCATTCATCTCTCATTCAGCTGGAGCAGGTGTTTTTTGTATTACATCTATTTTTTTCTGTAATCATATATGTATATATATATATATGTATGTATATATTTCTCAAGTATTTAAGTCTTCTGTTATATTCAATTTTCCTCAAATCCTATGCACTCTGACCAATTGTTTTTTATGCCCTATCTTGCAGTGAAGAGGAACCAGAGAAAATCTTCACTTTTGTTCTTTTGTAAGGAACATTTTTCCTCTTGCTAAGTGGTAGAAAGAGTATTTCTTTAATTTTTAAGATGAGATTCAAAATATCTGTATAATTCACTTGGAGATAGATCTCTTTTATTGTCTTTCTTATAAATAATATAAAAATAATGGATAATATGCCAGTTTTTTATTTTAAAATATTTTCTTATACTATATCTTTGATGATTTTCTAATTTTTATGTGCTCTGATTTCTTTGTTGGCAAACAGTATTACCTATACTTGAGAAATCTTACCTGCTCTTTCTATTAGTTATCTCACATATCATTTGCATCTGTTGGTCCTTTCTTTCTGCACTTAGTTGAATATTAAAGTTGAACATTTGTTCCTTTCTTGAAATGCCACTTCTTTTCTATTTTTAATGAAGTTTTTAAGTCTTTTAGTGCTGGTATCACTTCTTTGTAATCTTTATTTTCTCCAGCTACTACCATGTTCAATTAATCTACTTTTCAGTCCCTCTTTTTATTATAATTGTTCTATTTGTTTTCTGCACATAATGTGTATTACAGATTTTTTCCTATGTCCCATATTGATTTTTATACAGTTTAATTATGCTGTCTGAGTGTGAGAAGACATGCTTATGCAAGTTAGTGGTGAGACCCAGGCATAAGAAAAAACAAGCTAAGCAATACTCTTCAAGTTCTTTAGCTTTCCAGAAGCCCTAATTTCCCCATTATGCCCCCTTCTCTTCCAGATACCCCCAAATTCTAAGTCCCATTGTTATATTCATGATCCTTGTTGTATCCCATCACATTCATATGCACAGCCCTTTCATTCTATGCCTGCTCAGTTAATCCACATTGGCAAGTTGGGCTGGCAGGAGTGTAGGCAAGAGCATTTTAAAAAGGCAGCATTGTGGCATATATATGTAGATGTATACGCATACATACACACACACAATTTCTTCCTCTTGGAATCCTTCAGAAATTAAGTGAAGGACACATGCTATATTCTTTAATTATCTTTCATTTCCTCTTATTATTAATCTTAAATATCTTAATTTGGAATTAACCAGGTTTCTTCTGATGCAGTTTGTCCTATTAGGCCAGAACTAACATTAATTTCCTAAAATTCAATTAGTCCCACTGTTCTTTCTTCAGTCCTACATTCATTACACAACTTACAGATGAACAGCTTCATATTCAGACAGTTACTAATCTGTCCTCAGATGGATACATACAGCTATGGGACAGGACTTTGTTTCTGCAGAAAAGGGCTGGCTAAGGAACAATATGCTCCCCTATAAACTACAGGGAAGAGGTGTTATTCTGTTTCAGAGGATGGATTGTGTTCCTCAACACCACCCACTACCCCTGAGATTATAGAACTATCTCTCAGGCTAGAATCTGATTGAAAATAGTCAATGACTTGTAGTTTGTATGTTTATAAAACCTCTGTGTACCTTGTTTCTGTACCCTTATGTTGCTGTTGGGTGCCATCAAGTCGGGTACCCTATGTACCACAGAACAAAACAGTCCCCAACACTGTGTCATGCCTAGCTTTATTGTCTGTGCCTCTCTGCTATTTTAATATAAAACTGAGATAAAACATATCAGGAACTCAAAATCTAATACATTTTAAATTTGAGAGTTTCTTTGTCCAGTAGCATTTATTATACTTAAAAAACAAAACAAGATAATATCTCCTCTCGTACCATAATATCCCTTATCTCATAAAGTTTCACATTATTTATAGTAAAAGACTCCTTTCAAAAATGCTTTTGTAAGCACAATGTACCATGATAATGTTTTGAAAATACAAGATTTAAGCTCCACCACAAATTTGTCTCTAATATGCCATGATTCATCAGGTTTTGTCCTCCATACAATATTATAGAGAATATTGCTTGGCAGTAAAGGAGCTCTTCTGTGCAAAAGAATGGCTGATGATGGAAGAAAAGACCCACAGAGGACTCTACAGATCTGGGATGCATCACCTCTCCGTGCCAGACTGCAGCAAGCTTCCCAGCATGCACTGGGACCCCATGACCTGTACCAGACTGCCATATTTAGGTAACAAAGAGTTCTCTCAAGATTTTGGAAGAGAAATTTACTATTTTGAATAAACTAAGGTGTGAACTTAAAGCTCCTAATATTTCTAAGCTTTCTAGGCATTTCTAATTTTTTTTTTTGCCTTCCCTATGTACCTAATAGTAGAATCCTAATGCCATCCTAATTGCATAGGTTAGCATAAAGACTTATTTCATTTGCTTTAAAATAAAGGGCACTTTTAACTGCTGCTTGGATCTTACCTTATTTTATGACAGTTGGTAACATTTTCTGGAATATACAAAAAATGGCTAAGAAACACCTCATATTTTGTCGGAAGAGTGGAATAAAGGAATAAAGTCCTCTTTCTTGGCCAATGAAGCAGATTTTTAAGCATGCAAAAATAAGTTACATGTTTGAAAATGCTAATCTCACAAAACAAAACTGAATCGCTGCATGTTGCTTTAATAAACTTTGTATGTAAGGAACTATGTTGTTACTCCTAACAGCTGGTTTAATTTCAATGATGCAATTTTTACATTCGAATGCAAAGAATGTTTTCCCATTGCATATTAAAAAGCTGAAAGAGAAGTTGCATTTCTTAGCACTCTCTCACATAATATATGAGATATCTGGATGTTCACTTAAAACAAATTTTTATCCTTTCCCCTTCAGATTATAAAAAAGAAAACCTAACAAGTAAGTAATTTTGTTTATGCCCTTGGAAGCCTATGTCTATGTAATTGGATTCGTGCATGCATATTTTACACCTATACTTCATCATGTCCTGAACAGAATGCATATCTCCTCTCAAAAACTTTCCCCATACTCACCCAGGGTAGAACATGAAAGATCATTGGAACTTCCAGCTTATAATTTCTCATTAGGCAATGGAGAACTCCATACTTAGTGAGTGATACAAATAATATATCCCACCTCAATGTTGTTAGCCTGTTTTGTGCCTTCTGTGCCTATAAAATAAGCCAAGTTCTAAATATCAACTTTTGATTTTGCATTCATGATTTTGTATTATCTAATTATTTATGGATGAAAACAAATATTTATTTATTCATTGAGCTGATTCATGATCTTCATTTATAATAAGTCTTTCTTTTGGAACAAATGTTTTGTACTTTTTGGGTTTTGTTTATTTTGAAAAAGTTGTTGTTGGGTTCATGTACAAGAATTCCATTTTAATTATAGGAAATTTCCTAAATAGGAATAAGAAAAACTTAAAAAGGAGAAATAATCACCCATAATTCCACTTTTTGAAAAATTTTGCCCTGATTCTAAAAATAATCATATGCTACTAACAAAAGGGCTAGGATTTAGCTCAGTGGGTAGAGTGCTGTGCTGCAGTCTCTGAGGCCCCGAGTTCAATTCCCAGCACCGCAAAAATGGGAGAAGGGCCTGGCAATCCACTCCCAAGGCAATCCCAAAGCACTCAGCCATTGAAAACCCTATGAGGGTCGCTATGAGTCGGATACCGACTTGATGGCACCTAACAAAAACAACTAACAAAAAGAGAATTCCTCTCCTCCTCTCCACCTCTCCCTTTCTTCCTCCTCCTCCTCCTTCTCCCCCCCTTCTTCTCTCTCTCTCTCTATCTCTCTCTCTCTCTTTCTCTCTCTCATTTTTGAAGTGTTAGAAACCAAACCCAAGGCCTTGTGCATGCTAGGGAAGCACTCTACCACTGAGCCACAACCCCAGCCCTTGGTTTTTTGAGATAGGGTCTCATTATATAGCTCAGGTTGGTATTGAACTTGGAATCCTCAACCTCCTGTGTGGTGGGATTATAGGTGTATACCACCATGTCTGGCTCAGAGTGGTTCTTCACTCAGTTGACACATTGAAATCACCACACTTTAAAATGTGTGGTTGCCAGGGGCCTGTACATATTCTGATATATTTAGTCTGTGGTACAATCTGGGATTTAGGATAAAGTTTTTTTTTAATTAATACATAAAAATTGTGCATATATATGGGGTATCATGTGATTTGGTACATGTATACATTGGGAATGTTCAAAACAGAATAAGTGTATCTATCTCCTCAAATATCTATCATTTCTTTGTGGTGAAAAGATTCAAAATGCTTTCTCCTAGCTTTTTTGAAATATATACTACTATATTACATATAATATCATTTTCTATCACCCTACTATGCAGTAGAACAAAGATAAGTGTTTTTAAGACAGTAAATTTCCAGTATAATGTTTATAAGGTTAAATCAAATGGTTTTAAATGGTTATTACAAAATCTCTAGGAAAGAATTCCACAGGATTGCTTGAGAAGGGATATCCTAGAAGCCACCATCTATTGTAGGTGTGATCCAGTCAAGTCTGACTCATGGTGACCCTACATACTTATTCATAGGGTTTCAATGGCTGATTTTTTCGGGATTGTATCAGGAATGGGCTGCCAGGTCCTTCTCCCATTTTTGTGGTGCTAGGGATTAAATCCAGGGCCTCAGCATGCAGAGCAGCACCTTACTAACTGAGCTAAATCCCAGCCCATCATCTATTGAGAATATTGCTTGGCAGTAAAGGAGCTCTTCTGTGCAAAAGAATGGCTGATGATGGAAGAAAAGACCCACAAAGGACTCTTAATCTACCATAAAGTAGAAATGCTCAGAATGAAATTAGGTTTTTCATGTCAGCTAAAGTCCTCAGGTTAGAGCATTCCAAGGCTTACATTACATTCACTTCCAGGTTTAATCCTCTCTGTAGTTAGCTAAGTGCCAGGACTTGCTTTTACCTGCTACATGCCAGGACTTGGTTTTACCAGCTTACTTAAAGTTCTGAGATTTAAAGTATTAAAAGAATGAATGCTACTGCCCCAAATGGAATCACTGAAAATTATTAAACAAGAGCAGTTATAAAAAAATCTTCAAAGTCTAGGATTCTGGAAGTTTGTCAAATTGTTAGTGCCAGATTTAAGAAATGGAAATAAATGTTTCAGTTTTTTGTCATATAAGCAGCCAAAACTTACTTTGGTTGGCCTTTGATAATTGTGACCTTGTAATCCTTCATGTGTTCACTTATCCATTCATGGATTCATTGAGGGTTTACTATGTAGAAGCTACTGACTTTTAATCCTAAATTAGACAGGAACAACATATATGAAAGAAGCCTCCATATTTCTGCCCTTTACCCTGATCATAAAGAAAATTTTAGCAGCACCAGTTACCTCTAATAACTAATTGCCAAGTCTTTAGAAAACATGGTTTTATGCATTCCTTGATACATGTAAGAAAATGAGCTCCAAATGTCATAAACAGATTATTTCATATGAACGTATGGCAGAGAATGTCTGTGTTCCCCAAGTTAAATAAAAGTACTATTAAAGAAATTGACTTTGGCTCATCAGGTAGGTAAGTAATTGAGCAAAGAAGGTGCTCAGTGACCCATATTCTGTGGGTGTGAGTAAAAACCCTCAAATATTTCTTGGAGAGTCTTTAGATTTCTCAATAAATTCTGAAGGTTATTACTAGTTCACTTTGAGAAGAATTTCTTAAGTAATTTGTTTACCTTTGCATTATTTTCTCCTTGCTCGAACTAGGGACTAGAACTTCAGTAGTTTCAATTTTTTTAACTCCTTTTGCTGAAGCAAAGTATCCTTTGGGGCATGGACTGCCTTTGTCCTATTTACATTATTTATCTGCTAAGCACAGTATTTGTCTATTCCAGGGGATTTCACATACTTTACTATAAGAACACTCAGCACTGAATTTGTCTTCTCTTTGAACACTAGCTGCTGTGTAAAAGAAATATAATCTGGTTTATGCTTATAATGACAGTGTGCTTCTCTTCAGTTCTTTCTTCCCTTCTACGTTTACTCCATGTACATGGAAAGTAAAAAAACTATGTGCCCAAATCCACGCAAACTGATTAGTATGTTGGGTACATCATCTCTCCTCATACGTGCAACAGTCATATGAAATTAACCACTACAAATGTTTTCCATCTCAAATAGTAGTTAATGTGAGAAAGTGAGATTAAGCAATTTGTCCATGTTGACCCATTCAGTATGAGGTTGAGCTAAGATTCAAACCCAAATCTGTCTGCTTTTGGCTCTGTTTTCAGAGCCTAGTTTCTTAACTATTTTACTTGATGGTTCTCTTATCACTTTTTTATTTCTAATACCTCATGTATTATAAAGCTTATCTGATTGTTTAATTCATTCTTGACTAGATACTACTAACTTTTCACATTCTATGATAATTGATTATTCTTAATAAGATCCAGTTGACAAGAATTTTGTTGTCACAATTTTAAATCACCCAGGCAACTTGACAATTTGACTTTTTCCAACATTTAGATAAATATATGCTCTGTGTCCAAAATTCATTTTCCCGATGACCCGCTACTATTTTTTCCACAAAGAAAATCATAAACACTTGTGTTTGTATGTGATGTGTGTGTTGTGTAACTTTGAATTACTTAATCATTTGAAATATTGATTAACTTTTGTGGTGATGTTAAAGTTCATAGAAACTTTGACTTGGAATGACTTTAAGAGTTATTTAATCCAAACTCTCCTCCAATGGAAGAACCTTTCCTAGCACATCTCTAACAGTGACATTCCCTTTCCCCATTTTCTTTCATTCCTTCATTTTATTGTACAGTACATTGATTATTAGAACATTTTAGCTATGTTGAACTTGATTCTGGTAATCTATAACTTCCAATAAGTGATCTTTGTTCTACTCCTTTGATCCATCTTCTATAGCAGCGGTCCTCAACCTTTGTGGCACCAGTTACATTTGTTGTGTAAATACAGATGAAACCTCATCACCCCCCTTCCAACGGATGATATTGATGGCCTCAGAGATTCACCTAATATACCTTCTCAGGAAATACATGAGGGGAATCTTAAATAACCATTGAATTTGAAAGAGACTTCGAGATGAAGAATAAAGAGTAGTAATATCCATGGTACTTCATGGTAGAAATCCTGCATAATGGTGTGCTACTGAACATCTCTTTCTAAATCCACATTTGGGACTGCATGTTAGTAGCTTAAAGTCAGCAATGATGGGAATATTTTTACTATGGAAGTCAAGGTTGCAGCCAAGAGATCTTTCTAACAAAAAAGGATTAATCTTGCTACACCACTCCTTAAAACCCTCCCATGAGTTTGCTGTAGGGCAAAGTCCAAATTACTTACACTGACATGCAAGGCCTTTTGTGACCTAAACGTGATGTCTAAAGCCTTACGTGTGAATGCTTCCACTTCAAACAATGAAAAGGTTAAGTGCACCTTTATGAAAGCACCACAACTGCTTGGTGCAGATCTTGTTATATGCTATTCATTCCTTGCAGATTATTACCTTCCCACCCTGACTCCATTCTACTCCCTTAATTCCATTCACCCACTACAACCTACATCTTTGTCTTAGTCTGTTCAGGATAGCATACCAATACTATTGAGTGAGTGTCTTAGAAACAACAGAGATGTATTTCCCACAGCTGTGGGGGCTGCGTGTCCAAGATCAAGGTACCAGCAGATTTGGTGTCAAGTAAAAGCCATAGACATAGCTGTCATGGATACAGCTGTCATAAACATAGCTATCTTCTCATTGTAGCCTCACATGGAAGAAGGGCCAAGGGAGGTCTCTTGGACCTCTTTTATAAGACCTTAATTCTATTAGTGAAGACTCTACCTTCATTTATTTTAACATATGACTTTTGGATGGACACAAATACTCAGAGAAAAACAACTTTCAACTGATTAGTACCTACTCATTATTTATGTCTAACTTAAATTTGCTTTAGAAAACCTATCCAGTATGTCTAAATCTGAATTGAGACTGCTCTTGTATGTCCAAGAGCATCCTATTCTACTACTCTTGTAACATCTCTTACATTTTATTGTAATTATCCATTTACTAATTTGCTTCCCCTGACAAGCATTGTCCATCTTGGACTGAGAAACCAAGAAGTGACTTAGTTCAAAGACACTCAGAGATTTTGGGGCCAGTCCTACTGGAACCTGAGAAGTCTAATCCTTCCATGGCTGTGTGCTTGATAAGGCATGTTGTCACTAGTCCTGCACACATGTTTTACTAGTATGCTTATGCTCTTCCAGTCCTAGGTGCCTGTGTGAGTCATAGGAGTGACCAAGCTTGGCTTCCACAGGTTTCAACACCACTTGCTTAGCCACTGGTAGGCAAGGGCATAATCACAGTGTCTACTCCTAGACAAAGAAGTCATACACAAGCATCCTTGGGTTTTTTTGCTTTGTTTTTGTTTTTGTTTTGCAGTGCTGGGGACTGAATTTAGGGCCTCATGCATGCCAGGAAAGCATTCTACCACTGAGCTACATTTCCAGCCCTATAAATAAGCACCCTTATAACCTCTTGTTTCACAAGTGGCCTTTTTCAAATGGCTTTAAGTCTCTACTACAATAAAGGCTTTCTGTTGACTTTGTAATATACTATATTCTTATATTCCCATAAATTAAATTATTATTCTCTTACTATATTGTACTTGATTGCTAATATTTCAGTTAGGATCTTCTAAATATATGCTATATAATCAATCTATGTATACATTTTACTTTTCTGCTAACATTGCTAAGTTGTGATATTAGTATTATAACTTCCTAAAAGAATGTGCCTGCAGCTATAGCCCGGTGGCATCTGATCCCGTCAGATCTCAGAAGCTAAGCAGGGTCAGGCCTGGTTAGTACCTGGATGGGAGACTGCCTGGGAACACCAGAAGCTGTAGGCTGGGAGAAGGACCTGGCAACCCCCTCCCAAAAATCAATCTGCCATTGAAAACCCTGTGAACAGCAGAGAAGCACTGACAATAGTGTTTCCCCTGTTGTACAGAGGGCCTCTGTTGCACAGAGGGTCGCTATGAGTCCAATACTGACTCGACAGCACCTAACAACAACAACAAAAGAATGTGAGATTTTTCTCTTATTAGAATATATTATAAAATATGGAATTTACACTTCTTCCAAGACTGAAAGAATATATTCAGAACTCTATAATGATTTTTAAAATTGATTTCTTGCTTATGGCTATATTCACATTTTCTTATTCTTCAAATTTAGTAATTAATATGTTCCTATCACTTTCCTTAAGATTTAAAAATGTAATTGCATAATTATATATTTTGTTTTTATTGACCTTTGAATCTGTTGAGATAACTCTTTAATCATTCCTAATTTCTCTTTGTGGCTTTTTCTTCTTTTTAAAATTAAAATTCCACTGATTAAACTATTTTATAAATATTTACAAAACTGATAATCTATTTTTCAATTCTATTATTTGTGATGTGTATATTCTAACTTGTTAATTTCTGCTTGTATATTGCTATTACTTCATCGTCTATTTTCTTTTGTTTTCTGTTGTTACTGTTTCTTGTCCAAAGTTTTGAGTTAAGTATTCCATTCATTCTATTTATTTCTTTATCTCTAATGGAAGGAGATAACATGATGTGTTTATCAGTGAACACAGCTTTGGCCAAATTTAATCCAAACTATTAAGAAGTTTTTTTCTAATCTACAACCATGGATACTCTGAATGTTTTAATCAAAAAGTTATAGATTTTTTTTCTTAATTGTCTTGTTGGGTTTTATTTAATCTATGATTAATTGCATTTTGGTCAGAGAACAGACTTGTATAATTTCTGCTTTTGAAGTGAGATTTATCTTTGTGGTCTGACATGGATTATGTCTGTCAGTATTTTCCAAATATTTGGAAACAGAGTTTATTCTGTCATTTTAGGATATGAACCTCATTCTTAACTATTAAAACATTCTTATGGGGATATCATTAAAATGTTCCAGGTCTATATTTTTATCTTTACTCAACCTATTAAGAGAATTCAATATAAGTAATAAGGTTGTTTTAGTGCATACACAATGGCCTTTGCTTGCTGCAAACAGGTTGATATGATTACAGCACCTTTTGGGTTCTATCACTTAGGTAGATTTTCCTTACTTATAAATCACATTGGCTTTTTACAAAGGAGTTAGACAAGAATTCAATTTTTATATGAATTAACATCTGTTTGGTTGTGTCCTAATATTTTCATTTTTCATCTTCCTTTTCTGTTTATAAATCTATGATAAATGTGTAGAAAATCTCAGGTCTGACAATCTTGCCCTCAAATCTAATAAAGAATACTGGCCCAGAATCTACATTTTTCTTGGAAAAGAATATTTCTTCTAAGTCAGATCTTTAAAATCTTATAATCCTACAAGCTTATAACTGAACCTTACTGGATTCTTATAATTGGAGTTTACAGATAAGTAACCAGCTGCCACTGAAAACCCTATGAACAGCAGAGAAGCACTGACAATAGTGTTTCCCCTGTTGTACAGAGGGTTGCTATGAGTCGGATACCGACTCGACGGCACCTAACAACAACAACAACAACCAGGGATATCTTAATACATACATGAGCATATTATTAACCTTAAATTTAATTTTCTGATTACTTACAAAAATTACTTCTTAAAGGTTTGAGAATGAATGAAAAGAATTATTGTTTACTTACAGCATTCCCACCAATGATGTCCTCAAAGCCGAGTGTGGACATTCCAAATCTGCCTTCTTCCTCCTCTTCTTCCTATTCTGTCTCACCTACATTCTCCATGACTGTAATAATCTCCATCATGTCCAGCTTTGCAGTATTTGTGCTTCTTACCATAACTACTCTTTACTGCTGTCGAAGAAGAAAAGAATGGAAAAAGAAAAGGTGAGAGTCTAGTTGAAGTTAATATCACAAAGTAATGTTTTAAAACACATGTATTTAATATTAGAATTGGGGATGGGAAGAAGAATATATCTAACACCACCATTCAATTACTGACATCCATAGCCCTGCTTTAAAATTAAGCACCCCTCCAATGATCAATAACAATAATCAATACCAATGATTTTTTCATGTGATCATATGTCCTAAAGTTAATTTTGCACAACAGGTAGAACTTGAACAATAATTTCGGAGAAAATAGCTATTCCTGTTTCCTGTCTTCTCTCCCAATTCCATTGTCCTTGCCAGTTTGGATAGTGGGAAAATTCTTAAGAAAAATATGCCTTTGACTCTAGACCAAACAAAATACTTCATTGCTCTCAAACCAAAGAGATTTTGGCTGCCTTCATATAATATGTTTTATGTATTTCTAAATGTCATTATCTTTCAAGATCTAGGTCTGCTGCTGAGCTCATTTTTATCTTGCCTGTCTTACCTACAGAGAATCAGCAGCAGTAACCCTCACTACACTGCCTTCTGAGCTCTTGCTAGACAGGCTTCATCCCAACCCCATGTATCAGAGGATGCCACTCCTTCTCAATCCCAAGTTGCTCAGCCTGGAATATCCCAGGAATAATATTGAATATGTGAGAGATATTGGAGAAGGAGCATTTGGAAGAGTCTTTCAAGCAAGGTAAACTTGTCTATGAGGAAAAAAATCTCTGCATTGAAATATGTTTGTACCAGATCATTAGCCTGATGTGCATGTGTATGTATAGTGTGTGTGTGTGTGTATATATATATATGTATATATATATATATATACACATATATAGTATATAATAGTTATTATCTAATTATTTAATTCTTCACTTATTTATATTATATGCTATACTTTAAAATCTTAATAATTCCCCCCTTTTTGCTGAGAAATGGGTATGTACATTGAAAAATATATTTTCTTGCATTTAAAAGAATTATTTTGTAGGAAATTGAATATACCTTCATTTACATAATATTTAAGATATAAGAAATTATTAATAAATCAATCATATTTCCTGTCTAGGAAAGAATTTGTCGTTTTTGTTTTGGTTGCTTTTTTAGAACAGGTTCTCATGATGTAGCCCAATCTGACCTAGAACTTATAATTCTCCTGCTTCTGCTTCCTCTATGCTGGGATTACAGGCATGCACTCCCTCATCCATCTGGTTTTTTCTTACATTTTTAACTATAATTTTTTTGCGCTGTTTTTAGTAAACAATTCTCAAATTTACTTTTCTTCTATTTTCTGTTACTATATTCCTCACTTGACAACTTCATTTAAAATTTGCTTTGAATTAGTGTTTTAAAAACTCAGAATTTGACATATGTAGACAGTAAGTAGACATCATGGAATAACAAAACAGAATGGGAAAAAATATAAAAATTTAGAAAACAATGAATTTAAGAAGGGAGTATATATGAGGGCCAATATCAGCTCATTTATTGCCTTTGTGAGAAGTAGAATAAAATACCCTCTCTGAATGGATGCAACTTCACAGACAGCCAGGCCAGAAAATATGGACTTGATTTTGATCATCAATTGTCAAAATAATTGAGAAAATATGCCTTTTGGTCATCTTGGGCAAGACACATCCTAACCTTCACTCACAGTGGCCCTGGTTTTAAGGTTACATGAATAATGAAAATCTCAAACAATACTTATTGGGAACCAAAATTTGTAAAATACCACTTTACGCTCTATGGAGGATATAAAGACAAGTCCTGATCCCTACTCTCAAGAAATTTATATTCTGGATGTGGATTAAGGGATTAGAATGGCAATGATAATCCCATTGGGTCTGTGCACTTTCCTCTAATTGATAAATAATACATTTTTAAAACTTTATACTAAGAATAATTGCAGTGAATTTTACTAATTGCATTCAAGGAGTTTTAAGTATTATCTTCTGTTGTCATTTTCCTTTGATTCTGTGAATCTAGGAAAGGCTGCATAAGGGGAAGGGATGTGTATAAATGTGGGTAGTGAACGCATAATCTTCCTGTTTGGGGTTTCTTTCTCAACAAGTTTCTTTTATAGGGCTCCAGGCTTACTTCCCTATGAACCTTTCACTATGGTGGCAGTAAAGATGCTCAAAGAAGAAGCTTCAGCTGATATGCAAGCAGACTTTCAGAGGGAGGCAGCCCTCATGGCAGAATTTGACAACCCTAACATTGTAAAACTCTTAGGTATGAAAATATAAGTGAAGATATTTATTTCATCAGAAAACAACGGCTTTCTAGGCTTTTCTTCCTTGATATTTCACTTATATATGTTTTTGCTTTAATCTTTGATCAGTGAGATGTTTCTGTCCCATTCCAAGGTTGGCCTCTTCACCTAGGTCCTAACAGGCATTAGATCTCAACCATGTAGGACATTGAATGCTTAATGGAGTCACGTTGTTTTTTTTGTTTTGTTTTGTTTTTTGTTTTTTTTTTTTTAATTTAATCACTTGAGTTTTTCTCTGTCTTTGCTTCTTACTTCCTATTTAGAAAAATGTTGAAAATTTCCTTTTATGAACACTCTTCCATCGATACTGCTTTTCCATTGTGGAATCTGCTGATGTCTAATAGTCTATATATTTTACTTATTAATTTTTTTCCTCTCTTTCTTTCCAAATTAGAATGTCTTGAGAACAGTAATTTAAATTTTTCCTTATTGTTGTGTTCACATTTTATTCATAGACCCATAATTTCAACAAATATTAAACAAATATTTAATTTGAATAATTAGATAGCAGTGAACAAAACTTTCAAAAATCTCTGCTCTTATCGAACTTAGCTGTTTTGGGGGGAGACAATAAAAATAAATACATAAAAATATATATAGTATACTGAGTATTACTCCTAAAGACATTTTAAAAATCAAAGCAAAAATCAAAGGCAAGGAAAACTTTTGGGAGTATGAGTTCTGAAATAATCAGCCATTTTAACCTCTATGAGGACTGCTATCTGAGTCAGAGATGACTCGAGGACACATAACAAAAACAATAACAGTGAAAATGTAGCATTTCTATAAATACCTGGCAAAGATAATGGAATAACAATGTGGATAGCTTGGGAAAGAGCATTCCAAGAAGAATGAAAAGCATTTGCAAAGGTCCTGTGGACAAAGCATTTCTTATGTGCTTGAACAATAGCAAGGAGATGGGGATGGATGGAGTGGAGCAAAAGAGAGAGTTATCAAAGACAAGATCCGACAGGTGATGTAATGGGGAAGTTGAGAAGATCCCATTAGGTCTAATTGAAAACTTGCTTTTACTCTGTAATAAAATGACAAACAAATGGAGAGTTTCATCTAAGAAGTGACAAGACATGACATGATATGACATGACTCATACCTTTCCAGACTTTCTCTGTTTTCTTGAGTCAAGACTGAAGGGGAAAAAAAGGAAACCATAAACAGATCTTTCAGTAATTCAAAAATAGAAGATGGAGGCATGGACCAGAGGGTGGTAGTGAGAATAATGAGAAGTGATTGGATTTTATGTGAGATTTGATGGTGGAGCCAAATAATCTGCTGACAAATCAAATGTGAAATATGTACCAAAGAGAAGAGTCAAGGAGAGGACTCAGGTTTTTGGTTATGCACCTGAAAGGATAAAGGGGCCATTGACTTTGTTGAGGAAGACTTGGGAAGAACAGGGTTTTTTTTAGTGGACAGAGTAGGAATTTATTTTAAGACATGCTTGCTTGAAAGGCTTACTCAACATCCAGATGAAGTTAAGTATAGAAGTCTAGTGTTCAGGATATATGACCTGGTTTAGACATAAATCTGAGGTCATTAGAGTATGTGGAGCTTTTAAAGCCAGGAGGCTAGGTAAGACATCTAAGGAGAGAAAAAGGAAGTGAGAAAAGAGAGAGGTCCACACCCTAGAGCATCCCAACATGTAGACAGGAAATAAAGAAAGAGCAAAATAGATTGCAATAAAACAGTGAATGAAGTAGAAATATATTAAGAAAGAGTGGTGTCCTGGGATCCAAAAGTAGTATTTCAAAACAGTGAAAGTGACCATATTATGTGCAGTAAGTCAAGTGAGAGAATGACTAAAAAATGACTTTGATTTAGCAACATAGAGGTTCTTCCAGCCTTAGTCTTGTTCAGTTGCTCCTCTACTGTCCTCTCCCCTCTTCCACCCCTAAAAGTCAATGTGCCCAGGGATTCTGTCCTCACCCTTCTCACTCTGCTTCCAACTTTTCTTGGACAAGCTCATGGCCTCCCTCAATATTTTGATAATTCAAAAAAATCAAAATCAAACTCAAAACTCAAAATCTCTACCTTACTTTCTCTCCTAACTTTCAGGTATAAATTGTCTATTGCTTGTGAGATGTTTATGGCCATTTCAAACCAGCTTTCACACTTTAAACTAGATGTTTTATTTCTGACTCTCTGTATTCTACATTCACCCGAGCATTGTGAGCTAGAACTCTCAGGAAGAAGTAATGATCCATGAGAAAAGCTGAGTCCTTCCTATCACATTGGTCTTGAGAGGGCTGTTTAACACATATCAGGCTCAGAAAATATATCACTACAGTTCAAAAGAGGTACTGAAGAGAGGGAGTGCTCTTCCTTTTTCAATTTTGTGTAACTTGAATGGCTTTAACAATTTTCTGCAGTGAACACCAAACTGAAATATTTTCTTGCTGGGGAATAGTTTATTCCTTAAAATGTTAACTCTGCATTCATATATAAGTGTTTCCAATTTTACAATATCCTGGATTCCTGGAATTGATTCAAATACAAACTGTACAATTTGCAAATTTGCGATTACTGTGGTAGCATGTTTATGCATCACTACTAAGAATCTTTTATTTTTATTGCCCAACAAGAACTCAGACTTATATTACCATTCATTAAATGTTCTATCTGAATTCAATTTCAACATCCTATAAACACAGGGCCTACCTTTTATTTACTATGTAAGCAGTAATCATGCATGCTTGCAGTTCTACTACTATCACCATTTCTTGGAAGTTAATAGCATTTTAATGATGACAACAGTAGAAGAATTGGGAAAATCTATTAAACTCACTTCCAATTAAATAAATCTACTTTGTTTTTAGAATATCAGGTCCTTATTGCATCTTAAAAATCGATTCCCTTTTATTGAAATCTTATATATATGTGTGTGTGTGTATATATATATATACATATATAATGGTTTTATAGTCATAAACTAGAAGAAATGGGTATAAATACAGAGATATACAGAATTTTTAATAGGAAGAGGCATTGTAGATCACATATTATTCTGATGGTAGAAGAAGCAATAGAATGATGTGATGAGATGAATTATTAAAGATGTCACACTACAATTTAAAGACATGACTTGGAATAGGCGTGAGATTTTCTTACACTTACACATCTTTAAGTCTATTTATCCTTCCGTTCACCCATCTATCAACAGATACTGAAAGCCTATAATAAGCCATGTATAGTTTAGGCCCAAAGTTGCAAAGGGGAAACAGTCCTTCACTCAAGAATTTCATTCTGCTTTGAAGTCCCAACCAAGAGTTCCACTAGAGTTATTACAGTATATAAAACACTTTTATGTCATATATATATGTATATATATATATAATATACATATTTCACATATATAATTATAAATTATATATAAATACATAATATACAAGTGTCCATAATTATCATAATGTAGAAATCGTCTATATAATATTTTTGTATCAGGGAGTGAACCACATCATTAAATAATTTCGGTTAAAATTATTTTTATTTCTCAGAGAAATATGTTGCCATATTTTATCAATATAATAAGTCTTTTAAAATCAGTTGTATTAGCATAACAATGTCAAAGCCAGTTGATAAGATCAGTGAATTAGTGTTGACTAACAATGATCCAAAGAGGATCTGTAGAAGGAACTTCAAAGTGTGAACCAGTTGACATTTAATTTTCTTTTTAGTACATAGAAATATGCTCATCACCAAAGTCCCTGGAATTAATAAGCTAATTCAACAATAAAAAAGCCAAGATAACAGTATTCCTTTTTTTCTCTTCTTTTTTTCAAACAGACTGCTCATTCTTGCCCCCCTCAAATAATAAATCTAATAATAAATAATAATTAATAAATAATAAGTCTATTTTTATGGTGTTAAAAACTTAGGCTCATATGATCTACCACAATAAGTTCACCAATTTTTCTTCTCAAATACAGGAAGGTTTTAAGATTTTCAAATGCCCTTTTGGCATTAAATGGAAAACTCTGTTTATATTAACATTATTTCATTATAGAATGAAGATCAACAGTAAAACCTAAATTTCAAAATTTTACTGCAGCCACCTAAATACTACATCTAAGACTCTTGGATTGTTTCCATTGTGTTTTTCAAATTTGATACATCTTCAGAGAGGTAAACTGAAACACAGAGCAATTGCTTCACATACTCAGAGCAAGTATTCACTCACAAATTCACCAGACAATAAGGAGAACTTGCTCTGCCAGACATGTGGTAAATGTGGGGACTTTTAACAGCAATAGGACTTAATCTCTCCTTTCAGAGTACTAAGATGTTGGGGAAAAAAATCAAATAAATGAATGCATATAAAATAGGATAATGAATACTATGTGAAAGGACAATAGAAGGAAAATCTGAGAATGGAAGGGTCCTCAGCTGAAGTACCCTAGGGAAAGCATAATTAAGATGACTTAAAAGGTAACAGGGCCCTGCATGCCTGTAATGCCTACAACTCTGGAGGCTAAGGCAGGAGGTCTGCAGGTGAGGCAGCTTGTGTAACTTAGCAAGACCCTATCTCAAAATAAAAAGTAAAATATGGGCTGAGGGTGTGGTTCAGTGGTAGAGCACTTCCAAAAGCATGCATGAGGCCCTGGGTTCAATCCCTGCTACAAGAAAAAAAATGGTAATAGGAAATGTTTAAACAAAGAAATGGGGTTAGGGTTTGACTATGATGCTGTCAACCAAGAATAAGCCTCCATGTTTTCTGATCTGGCCATTTGCTTCTGAAGTGCTCTTCTGGTTGGCGGATTTTAGAGACCCGGTCTAATGGACCCATGCAGCAGTAGCCCTGTGGCATCCGATACCGTCAGATCTCGGAAGCTAAGCAGGGTCTGGCCTGGTTAGTACTTGGATGGGAGACCACATGGGAACACCAGGTGCTGTAGGCTTGGGAGAAGGATCTGGCTACCCATTCCCAAAAATCAATCTGCCATTGAAAACACTATAAACAGCAGAGAAGCACTGACAAGAGTGTTTCACCTGTTGTAGGCAGGGTCGCTAAGAGTCAGATACCTACTCAATGGCACCTAACAACAACAAAAGTCTAATGGAGGATGCTCTTTTGGTTCCAGGTGTGTGTGCTGTCGGGAAGCCTATGTGCCTGCTCTTTGAATACATGGCCTATGGCGACCTCAATGAGTTCCTCCGCAGCATGTCCCCTCACACTGTGTGCAGCCTCACTCACAGTGACTTGTCTATGAGGGCCCCCGTCTCCAGCCCTGGCCCCGCATCCCTCTCCTGTGCTGAGCAGCTCTGCATTGCCAGGCAGGTCGCTGCTGGGATGGCCTACCTCTCTGAGCGCAAGTTTGTCCACCGCGATTTAGCCACTAGGAACTGCCTGGTAGGTGAGAACATGGTGGTGAAAATTGCAGACTTTGGCCTCTCCAGGAACATCTACTCAGCAGACTACTACAAAGCTAATGAAAACGATGCTATCCCTATCCGTTGGATGCCTCCTGAGTCCATTTTCTATAACCGCTACACCACAGAGTCAGATGTGTGGGCCTACGGTGTGGTCCTCTGGGAGATCTTCTCCTACGGCCTGCAGCCCTACTACGGCATGGCCCACGAAGAGGTCATTTACTATGTTCGAGATGGCAACATCCTCTCCTGCCCAGAGAGCTGCCCGCTGGAGCTGTACAATCTAATGCGTCTGTGCTGGAGCAAGCTCCCTGCAGACAGACCCAGCTTCTCCAGTATCCACCGAATTCTGGAACGCATGTGCGAGAGGGCAGAGGGAACCGTGGGTGTCTAAGGTGGAAGACATTTAAATGAATCACTGCAGTCACCTCTCCACCTCTGTGAGCTGGAGGAATCCTACACCAAAGGCTCAACAAGACCCAGACAGGAAAGAGCAATGCTAAACATCAGGAGCCTTTTGTTTTATTTTCCAGGAAGAACAAAGACAGTGCAAAACCCAGTGGAAGACCCATAGAAATTGGTAATTGAAATACAGGCTAGGAAATGTGTCAGCCAATAGCCAATAACCCTTCCTCATAGGAAAAGTTGGTAACACATGTTGTACAGGAAGGAATATCAACTAGTTCGCTTCCTGAATTAGCTGACACCAGAGTAAGACTCTGTTGTATTAAATTTTAAGATGATGTGGAGTTCAGTGCTTCAGTTTCAGTATTTACTTTTTGTCCATTGTAACAGTAGCAAGTCTTCATGTAAAATATTTAGATAAAGTACCAACAACTTAAAAAAAGGAGAAATCATTCTTTCACCACCCAAAGGTGGGCGTTATTATTTTCTTGAATTTCCTTCTTGCAATTAATGCATAATTTTATATTTGTTTGTATTCTAGAGTTACAGTTATACCTTACTGATAGAGGCATTCTAAGAATAAAATGACAAATCAGCAAGGCTATGCTCCTCCTGTGATTCTTGGTTCTCTTTTCTGTCTTTGTGTTCCTCCCTCAAAAGGTTTTCCTTAGAGTGCACTTGTCAAAATAGTCAGCTTGTTTTATTCCTGGAGTTTTTCTGGGAAAAATATTTGCAACTTATCAAACTATCTTTTTCTTTGAAAACTTTATTGGCACTTTTTCCTTTGCTTTCACCTTTGTTTCTTCCTCTTCCCAGGACTTTGTCCTTTTTTGGTTATTTAGCTATTTTTTTCCTCTTATTTCATAAAGACAATGAACATTAGCAGAAATAACATTTAAATGATATTGTAGACTGACACATATGTGTATATATGCCTTTTGTCAATGTTTTTCTTCTGTGTGTGCCTCTGAAGCCACACATTTCAAATTTGTCACCCATTAATTTTGTTGTCACATGCTATTAAATATTTTAAATAATATACATAATATAGGGTTTTATAGCATGCTCTTAGGGCACTAAGTTATTTCAAAACTGATGTTTTGTACATTCTGACAGCTTTTCTTTTATAAGTCAATTTGATTGGTCACAGAGTTAATATAGTATTGCTTAGTAACTTCTGCACAGTGTTCTAATCTTGCCTTGTTACATATGATTTTTTAAAAAACTTCTGGAACTCAGATTCCTGATGCTTAAAATTTCTCAGTGGAGCCTGACACATAGAATCATCTAAATCAGACCCAAATGAGAAGAGTTTATTCCTGATATAGAATGAACCTCAGGTCTCCTGAGAAATAAACAGATGGGAAAGAGAAAATAGCACTCTATCCCCTCTTGCTTTAATTCGAAATAATTGGTAGTTTGAGCAGTGGAGAAGTGGTCTGAATTCTTGTTAGATTTTTCAACTGTCTGCTGGAAAACTCTACCTGAAATTCCCAAATCTGCCTATCAACAACTTTACATCTTTGCTAGAAAATCAGCCATTGCTTACTCATAGTCTGTCCAGGCAGCCAAGACAAAAATGTGGAAATTACCCAAGACTTTGCCCTCTCCTTCAGGCTGGGTATTCTATCAGTTTTACTTCCTAAACTCCTCTAGCTTGTACCCACTTCCCATCAATCCAACAGCCCATTACTCAAGCTCCATCATCACCCACCTATCAGTTAAGTCACTTCCCAGCATTTCAGGCAGGAGCAGATTCCATGGGCATCGTGCTGGCAAGAAGTACATATTTACCATTCTGATTCATAAGTAGCAGAGTTAGAATTTAGGATTGAGAACAAGTCTTCAAAGTCATGATTCTAAGTCCAAAATTAATACTGTCATCCAAAGGGCTGGTTGAAGAGTGAAGTTGTAGCATGAGTCTAAAATAGAAAGATAAGAAACCAATAAAGTACAGAAGTTGGAAAGAGCCGGCAGCAAGACTATAAATTTAGTGAAGATATCTGTGGCATATTTTAAATATCTCATATATGTGTGCCAAGTATATGTTGCAAAATTCAAGAATGTCTTTGGATTTCCTCAACTGATAAGATGTTTTTGTTGTTGTTGTTTTTTTGGTTTTTTTGCAAAGACATTGGAAGTCAGCCTAGAGGAAAAGCTGACTTCCAGACAAGCAGGGCGGTGTAGTTGCTCAGAGTAGCCACGACAGGGCTTGTGCCCCAGGTACCATGTTGCACCTCAGAGCCAAGTAACCACAGCTTCAGTTCTGTGTCTGCCACTGTGAGCTCTTCCCTGCTTCCTTCCAATGCTGGGAAAACCTGCCTTTTACTTTCCTTTCTCTTCCTCATGTCTTCAGTTTCATGGTTCCCTGTTAGTGGGGTTTTTACACTCTGATATTCAGGATTCCAAAGCAAAAAATAGATAAATAAATAAATAAAATAAAATAAAATAAAATTCATAGAAATATAGGTAAGTATAGTAGGCAAGTAAATTCAATTTTATTAAATATTTAAAGCAACTGAAAACTAACATGTAGAGCTCCTATCTATACCAATATAGCCTAATAGTTGTAATAAAAATGATATCAGCTGATGTTTATTGAATGCTTTTCATGCATATTCTAAGGCCTTTAAATATGTTAATTTAATCGTCACAAAATCCTTGTGGTGTTGCTCCTATCTTCATGTCCACTATTTATGTGAAAAGGCACAGAAAGATTTTATAGCCAAACCACATGTGGTGGCGCACTCCTATAATCCCAGTGACTCGGAGGAAGGAGGCAAGAGGCTGGTAAATTGGAGGCCAGAAGGAGCCTGCACAATATAATGAGACCTTGGCTCAAAATAAAAAATAAAAAAGGGGCTAGGAGTGCAAACCAGTGGTAGAGCAGTTGCAAAGTATGTATGAGGCACTGGGTTCAACCCCCTAGTAATAAAACAAAAACAAAAACAAAACCAAAGATTTCATAATTGTCCCAGAGCAATAGAGCCTAGTTTATGAGCAAAACAGGATAAGTTCTCAACCACCACATTATGCTACTTCAGTACATTATGAAGGAAGCAGCTGAATGTTGATGACTATGAGAAGGTGATTTGTAATTTGCAGGTAGTTCCTAAGCTAACACTATATCCCTCTTGCCATCAATTTCCTATCCAAGTCTTTTTAAAGAACAACAAAAGTGCATTTGAGCATTTTTGGTTTAAATCAATCAAAACATCCAATAGATGGCACACTTATATTTTCATGAGTTCTAATTGCACTTTCAAAGTTAAGATCACTAATTAATGTCCTGTATTGCAGGAACATTGATGGATTATTGCATTGCTTTCTTTTTTATTTAAGAGATTTTTCTCATGGTAGAATCATTGTATAATCAAAGAGGGAGACAGATGAGAGGAAGATATTCATAGTGCCACTGTTACCAAGTACCAAGACAGACAACTGGAAGGCTTTTTAAGTGGTCAGGTATCAAACATAGTCAGAGTACCAAGTCATTTTGCATATGACACCCCCCCAAAAAAATACCCTCTGGTATTATGATGGATCCGAAAAAGAATAATTTCTTTTCACTTCACAGTATATTATGAATGTGTTCCTGTCATTATGTCATTGAATATTCTAAAAATCCATTTAATTTCTGAGTAATATATTGTATATATACCATAATTTACTTATTCTTTTATTTGTGAACATCTGGTATTTTCCTAGTTTTCTCTATTACAAACAATGCTGTAATGATCGTCCATATTTGCAAATGTCCATAATGCAAATGTCTCTTTATGGAAATTCTTAGAAAAGGAATGTTTCAGGCACATGGCATGCACAATATTAAGATTTTTGTTACATCCTGTCCTAGTCTTCAGAAATATTGTTTCTACCTCTGCATTGTACAAGAGATCTCATATCCCTAAACATTTGTTATCATAGAAAATTAATATCACAATTTTACAAACCTTTTGTCTACGCTACCACAGAAAAAGAGAACCTTATTTTAATTTTATTTTCTAAATTTCTAGTGAGGTTGAGTTTTCTTGTTTCTAAGTCATTTATAGTTTTAATTTTGATAATTGCCTACAGCCTGTTTTTCTACTTTGTTTGTTTTCTAATTGAAATATAAAAAGTTTTTAAGAAGCATATTATACTTCTGCCAGTTTTACACAAGAGAAAATATTTTTTTACCTTAAAATAACATTTGCCTTTTTCTTGTAAAAGCAATAGTTTTTTAAAGAAAATATAATAAGCACTATGCACAATAATATAATGCATAATAATAAATCATAATAAAAATGAAAAATGCCAGCCAGTAGTTATTAACATTAATATCATGAAAAATATTCTGTTTAAGGTACATAAGTAGGTCAATAGATATAAAGATAATAGATAAATAATTTTAAACAAAAATGATATCAGACTGTTATATTGATTCAAGCTTTGCTTTTATCACTTAATTTGTTTATTTATTTATTTTGCATTACTTAAGGCTTGAACCTAGGGCCTTGCACATGCTAGGCAAGTTTTACTTCTGAACTGTACCCCTAGTTCCATTTTTCATTTTGAGACAGGGTCTTGCTAAGTTGCAGGGGTTGCCTCTGGTTTCAAACTCTTGATCCTCCTGCCTTCGCCTCCTGAGTCACTAGGATTATAGACATGAGCCACAGTGCCTGGCTCACTTAACATATCTTAAATATCTTCTATATCAGTAAGTATTCATTGTGTAACATCATTTTTAATGGTTGAGTAGTATTCTATTATATGGATTTATTATTATTTATGCAACTAATATTCTATTGTTGAATATTTGGTTTATTTCTCATTTTCACTATGAAATGTAATGTTTTGATAATCCTTGTTGCTAAATATTGTGAGCAATTTTCTTAAGTGAGTTATTTAGATATAATGGAATTTCTAGGTTAAAATATATATAATACCTTTAATACTACTTAATATTTTGAAAATTGCTTTTCTAATTTTTTTTGTCAATATACACACCTTCTAGCCAGATATAGCCTGCAGCCTTACCACTGTGGTGTCTGATCCCATCAGATCTCTGAAGCTAAGCAGGGTCAGGCCTGGTTAGTGCTTGCATGGGAAATTGCCTGGGAACACCAGGTGCTGTAGGTTGGGAGAAGGACAAAGCAACTCACTCCCAAAAAACAATCAACTATTGAACTGCCTATGAATAGCAGAGAAACACTAACAATACTATTTCACCTGTTGTACATAGGGTCACTATGAGTTGGACACAGACTCAATAGGCCCTAACAACAACTAGATAGATATGAGGGCATATTTCTTTCAACCTCAGCAATACTGATATATCAGCATCTTAATTATTGCCAATATAATAAGTGAAAATCTTTATTTTGTAGTTTCTATTTAAATTTCATTAAGTACTATGTTAAACATTATTCAGTGTTTTGGGGATAATTGACTTGTGATTTGTCTCCTATTATTTTTCTATTTTGTCTATTATTTTCTTGTTGCTTTATAAAAGCACTTTATATATTAAGGTATTAGATTTTGTCATACATTTTCTAAAACTCCTATTATGTTAAAAATGTATATACTAAATTTTCATGTATATTTTACTGTAATTTTTATTAATCAAGAAAGAATGCTGAGTTTTTCAGTCTGTTCAAATGATTATGTTTTTCCTCTAATTGATATGTTAATATGTGCAATTGTATGAATTGATTTCCTAATATTGAGATATCTTTGTATTCTGAGAATAAACTCTCTTTGAGTATCATATCAATCTTATATTTAACTACCAAATTTGATTTCTTAACATTTACTTACATTAATATGTTTAAGCTTATAAAATTAAAAGTTTATCATTTTCTTTTCTATTAGCATTTTATATCAGCATTATGGTAGTTTCATAAGGACAGGAGATTAGTCTGTATGATCTTGGTTAATCCTATGGTTTAGTTGGTCTCCAGTGTGGCAATGTTGAGATGAACCTTTGAGAGGTGGTGTCTAGTTAGAGATTATTAGGTCATTGGGGAATCACCCTCAGAAGAGATTAATGTTGTCTCCTGGAATTAGTAGGTTCTCACAAGAGGGGGTTGTTACAAAGCAAGGCCATCCCACCTGCTTGGCTCCTTCAGCACACAGAGCCAGTTCTCTTTCTTTTCTCTACCATGTTGCAACACAGCCAAGAGGCCAGTGCCATGGTGTTTGGACCCTCCAGCCACCAGAATTGTGAGCCAAATAGACCTCTTTATAGTAGAGGACTCCGCCTCAGGCATTTGGTTATAGCAAAATAAAATACACTAATGTAATTAGTTTATTTTTAATGCTATTTATGAAAGCAATACATACACAAGGTTTAAAAAAAAACTCCAAAGGCTATAAATTAAACAAAAAGGTTCTTCTATTCCAATTCATCCTTAGTCCCTTCCTAAGTACCAGCCACTTTACCATTTGAGTTTTAGTTCTTCTGGTGATTACCACTGTAATCCTAACAAATGTGCTTGCATCTCTCTTTGTTTTCTTTTTCTTGCAGTACTGGGGGTTGAACTCAGGGCCTTGCACCTGCATGCTTTGCAAGGGCTGGACCACTGAGCTGTGCCCCCACCCCTTTTTTTTTTTTTTTTAGGTTTTTTTTTTTTTAGGTTTGTTGTTTTTTTTTTTTTTTTTTTTTTTTTTTTTTTTTTTTTTTTTTTTTTTTTTTTTTTTTTTTTTTTTTTTTTTTTTTTTTAAGATTTTGGTTTTTTGGTTTTTTAGTTTTTTGAGACAGGGTCTCGCTAAATTACACAGACTGCCTCTGGTCTCAAACTTGCGATCCTCCTGCCTCCGTCCCCCAAACCTCTAGGATTATAGGCATGCACCACCGTACCCAGCGCATCTCTCTTTCTGAATTAATTAAAAAATGTATGAAGTATCTGCCACAATAAAACAAGGAAATCTTAAAGTAATTTTATTCAAAACCCCTTTCCATTCCCTGAGATACATTAGTTAACTTCTTATTATCAGCTATATTGTTTATCGTAACTTTCAAAAACATACTTAAACAAAGGTTATCCATTAATTCTGGGATATGTAAAATAAATTTAGGGCTTCCAAATTTTCTACCATCCTTTCTCCATCTATGCTCAACCAGTTATATACCTATCTGTATACTCTCAGGATCTAAAACATCAGCATTTTGTTCTTTAACAATTTAAGATTTAGATGCTTTCACACATAAGGGATATGAAATTTATTTTGCCGCTAATCTAGCAGAGGAAAGAGGAAAGAAGTTGGTTACTGATCGAGATGCTGATTTCACTACATTCCACACAACACTTCAGAGAATTTATGAGAAGTTGGTTTTCCTTCTACTTAGACTTGTATGGAAAGAGGTTACATTAAGGAATATCTTGACCCTTTCCCTCGTCCAAAAAGGTGGCAACCTACAATGTAAAGTTTCTTCCAAAGACAAGGGGCAGGAGACTAGACATTGAAGAGACTAGACATTGATTTTTCTGATCTTCTATAAATTGATTTATAAGTCAGTTTTCTATTTAAAATGTTTTTAAGTGGCATCTACCTACCTTCCCACACACTGTTCTGGTGCTTTCACTATAAGTTTATTCTACATATGATAAAAATCAAAATATCTACAATTACATGATGATGTAAATGTTTATGCATTGCAAACAAATAATCATATTTTATTAGTTTAAATTGATAATGCATTTTAATATACATTAATTATTTTTATTGTTTCTATTTTATGGAAAAAATCAAGTTTAAATATTACAAAATGTTTACGTTAGCATCTGTGGGGTTTTTTTGCATTGTTTTTTCTTCCTCCTCTTTTGCCTCTCTTCTTTCTTGCTTTTGCTTTCCACAAATGTCTACTGATCTTTGATTTACTATATATAATTACAAGTAAAGCACTGTGTTGATTAGTACTGGTAGCTGAAGAGGGGTTCCGTGACAGTTTTGTTGGTATATTTACTCAGCACGACTGCTTCTCAATAGGCTGGCTACCTGTGAGCTCTGTATATGTGGTACATGGGGAGGATATAGGCAGCCTGAGTCAGAAGCACCGAAATTGTCAAAGTGATGAGAAATATATTTCTGAGAATATAAAACTTTGGTATAGTTCATGCCTGGGGGGAGCTGTTATGCCTTCCCTGCTTCAATTCCCCAGAATCTGATATTCTCTCCATATTCTATGCTGCCTCCCTACGTAGATTCATCATCCCTAAAAAGGACTCTTCTCAAGCAAATTTTCCAGTGTATTCAGAGAACAGTGCAAACGGTTCAAGCTAATAGGGAAGCCCCTTGGTGCTCCTTTTCTGTATATAGTTCTCTTGTTGAGTGTCCTGATTGAAATCCTGCTGTTTGTATTCTCTGGCTTAGAGCATGGAGCCTGTATAATGGGAAATCATTTCTTACCTCCACTGATACCTGACTCACGTGTACTACAAGCAACAATCTGTTATTTGCTATGCCCTGTGTTAGCAGTGGATAAGAACATTAAGATATTGCTACTTTCCAAATGTTTGTCAGATGATGGCACTTAGGTCACTTTCACAGTGTATGTGGGTTGACTCTTATTCATATGCAATTACTGTCTTCTCAATGAAATATTGGGAGGAAAGGAAAGATTTTCAGTTTACTGTCATGATCAAGATGTCTCTCTAGAACAGGTGAAACATATTAAGAATTACCTGTTCACTATTCTTTAGTATTCTTTGTAGGCTCCTTTTTATCTTCCTCTTTCTCCTAGCTTCCTAAGGTTGGCACATCCCATAGAGGATGACATCTCTCTCTTATCTATTCTTACTCTTAGTGATAAATATAACTTTACACAGTGAAGTTTTTATCTTTAGGCTAAACATCTCTCCCTAGCTTTGTACTCATATTTCTAACTACCAATTGTGGATGAAGTCTTCAAATTCTCCCCAGGGACAGGATGTGTTCTGTTTTTATGCTAGCTAGAAGCACAGCTGAAGACTGCTTCTCACCTTTCATGCCAGGGTGGAGTCTGAGGGCCTATCCAATACAAGTGCACACTGCAGTGTTCTGGAGCTGCTGATTTGTGTTCTTATTCTCAAGAGGGGCAATTGTGTCTATTTTAACAGTATCCAATCCATTCCCATTACAGTTGGCAGAAACTCCCCAGCTACAAATGGGTTGCATTTACCTATTGCTTGTTCCTGAGTTGCAGTACCATGTGGGTTTTTCCTTTTTTAATGTGTCAATTCTGTGGGAATTTGGGAAGGAAGAACTTGATAGTGTGTCATTCCACCATTTTAACCAAAGTCTTCCTTACTGTGGGGAAGATGCTGTCCTTGTGGATTAAAATATTTATAGCAAGACTATTCCAAGTCACTATTCTTTTACTTGTTTCAAATTTACTTAAATAGCACAGTCACTAAGGCAAGTGCCTTAGTGCCTATATACCTATCCTTCAGCGTAGATCAACAAAGAAACTATGTGCTACTCACTTGGCTTTTGGTACTGAGTCATTATCTATCAGAAGAGTCAAAATCTACATCAGTAGGAAAGACCCACAAGTGTCAGAGTCTAATTAAAAACCAAAAGTCCTTGCTAGTACATTTCTTACCATTATAAATAAAGATTTGTGTCCAGATGTTTCCCTTATCTTCTGAAAGATCATGATAACTGAATATGAAGAATAATGAAGGTGGCAGAAAATAATTAAATGACTTTTAAAGCTTCATATGTCTTCCTTATTGGATCTCCTTTAATTAAAAACTTCTAAGAGATTCAGCAAGGATAGATTTTCTTACAAACTTCATCATCATACCTGTAATTATGCAACTGGCCATCATTACCCTTCTTCAAACCATACCCTCTGGAAAGTGGACACCATATTTAGAATTTTGCCCATGAGAAGAGAAACCACCTGCACTATCTAAGGTTATGTCAGAAAGATGTTAACCACAGAAAACTCCAGACTTAGATATACACTATCATTTTCTGGGTGTGCTCTTGACTATTTAGAGCTGTGATTAAAATTAGAAGTGTTGACATGATGCTGCTTTCTGAATTTTTTTAAAGCAATGTTGGCAATATGGTGTTTAGTACCATGTTCTTTCTTGTTTCAGTTGATGCATTTCCCAAGTATGGACTAAACATGATTTCAACTCAATTCTACTATTGCTATCTTGGTTTTTAAAAAAGTATTAAGGTATATCATATTTAAGGATCTTATTAAAGTGCATAAAGTGTCATGTATCAATTTTATCTTCACTCATTTAAGTCATTTTCTAACTCAGAGATCACCTCCTCAGGAGACTCAGAATCATTCTGTCCCACATTTCTCTACTCCAGTAACTCTGAAAAAACACCAACTTTAGTCCATTCCCCAAACTAGTTTCAGAAGTGACAGCCACTGAGGAATAAAACAACTGAAGATAAGAGCAAAGAACCACAAGAAAAGTCCACTTGTAACAGAAGGCAAAGACCAAGAAGTGATTGAGGAACCATAATTTTTCAGATACTTTAAAATAATAAGCCTTTGATGTTATAGGGAAAACAATTTTATCTTAGTTTCTATAGCTGACAGATCTAATGCCCACTCATGAGATCTACTTTGCAAAGCAATTTGAAAACATAGTTTTTAATTCTTATATGTTTAAGAAAATCTTGGAAGAAAGGACTTATCTACTCACACCATTTTAGGAGAATTTGGAGAAAATTCAGTGTTTCTTATCAAAGATCTCTTTTCTTATAAAATAGATGTGAATTTATCTAATACTTGCCCAGACATACTATTAATAGGTAATTCAGTATATCTTCAGCATAACTAACAAGATGACTCCAAGACAAGAAGGCTCTAAAGAGACCATTGACTCTTTGACATAAATCTTTTACACTTAGATCTTTTTCTCCCAGTTTTCTTTGAATTGTTTACCAACCTGATAGTTCTCTATTAACAATAAGTTTACAATTTAAAAAATTAGCTATAAACATTTACAATATTATTTAATGGCTATATAATAAATCATTATGCAGATGTAGCCTATGTGTTATCTAGATAGTCAGCAGAGTGGTGAAATACACAGGCTGAAAAGCTGACTCAAATCCTAAAAATTAATCCCTTTCTGCCTCAATTTTCTTCATTGACAGAAGAAGAACAACACCTAGTTTGTAGGGCATTAGAAGGATTAAATGGATTAGTATGTTAAAAACACTCAGGAATGTGTTCAATAAGAGTAAATACTACCAAAGGTTTTGCTAATATGATTATGTCTAATTTTTTGCTATTATATACAAAGCTGCCATGAACCATACTATAGTTAAATTACTACCATATCCTCTTACTGTTTCCTAAGGGGACCATAATTGGGTCAGACTCTACAAACATTTTCAGGAATTTTAACATATATTACAAAAGTACCCTCCTGAAATCTTGCAACAATTTACACAATCAACATCAATGTGTGGAAGTGACCAATTCTTATACCGTGGCTAACTTAGAGTACCACAAAGTTTAATTCTTAGCCAGTTTGATAAGGGAGAAATTCTGTCTCCCTGTATTAACTTTTAGGGATTTCTTTGAAAAAAATACTGAAAAGTAATGCTGTTTTCTTAAATGTATTTTATCACCTCGTTTTAGTTCTTGGCCTTTTGTGAATTGTCAGGTATGTTCTATTCTTTCTCTTCTACCGACTGTCCTTCATCTTTTCAAGTCTATAGAGTTTGTTTGTTTGTTTTTTCCCATATAAGAATGCATGTTCTGGGTCTGCCTTTCATATTCATTATCTTTACTCTTATAGTTTTGATTTTATATCATTTTCTTCTGAGATAAAGTAAATTTTTAAATCCAATTTTCTAATTCATTATGTCTCTTATCTGAAGTATTCAAACTGCTTTTTGCTATTTCTATTACATTATTATAATTTTATTTTAATAGGCCATATATTCACTTGGGTCAACATTGAAAGGTTATATAAATCTATTCAGCAGGCTTCTCTTTCCAGGGAGATGAAGAAGAAAAGTTTTTTCTCTTTCTTCCACTAAATACAGCAAAACTCCTGAACATGATATATAAAATCACCATGAGAAGACAACAAAAGGTAGAAAGAAGAAGGCAGATTAGGAAACAGACCCAAGGAATGGCATGCTGGTGAGTTCTTTAGCTTTGCTTTCTGCTTTAAATACGTTGGACTCAGAGCTGAAGAAGCCAGAACACATAAAGGCCATGGGCATGTACCAAAAAAGCCCATTGAAAGCCTGCTATCTTTAGCTGAAGGACCATGAAAAGGCAGTTTAGCAAGACAGAAAACTTTTAGACAAAATTACTTTCCTCTAGCCCAACACCACAGGAAAAAGAGCTTCACCTCAACCCATGCCAGCAAAGCCGTAGAGAGAACCCTGGACTTCTCCCTCGATAGGCTGTAACGAAGGACACAAACTCCCCTCAAAGGTGGTGTCAGAACAGTCCTCTTTAGGAACACAAACTTCCACTCCTCAGGCTCCAGTGTTTGGAGAGGAAATATTTAAGGCAAATGTATTATAAACAGGATGCTAAAGATATGTGCAAAGAAGTTATTTCTACATTTTATCCAAACTAGTAAAATTTTTATACTAATAGGCCATGATAAGCTACATATATATAATGTAATATACATAGCCATCACTAACAAAGAGAGCAAAACAAACACACCTGAAAGCCTTGTATAGAAATCAAAATGGAATTCCAAAAACCATTCATGTAACCCATAAGAAGGCAGGAAAAGGAAAACAGAGAAACAAAACATGACAGGACAAACAGAAAGCAACAAATAAACTGGCAGACTTAAGCCCTAGCCTGGTAATAGTTACATTAAGTGTAATTATTTCAGGATTTTAAATGCTTAGGTAGAATTCCAGTCAAGATGGAGAGAGTGCACATGTGCTTGCTTTACTACTTGGGATCTCAATGGATTAGAGAGTTGAATAAATTTCTGTAAAATGGGAAATGGAGAGTCATGCTGACAAACAGCAGAGAACAGGAAACAAGTGATACAGTAAATGTAGAGAGCACTCTTTTTGGCTAAACATTTGAGAGGCTAGAGACTATTCCCCTACCTCTACTAACTAAAGTCCCCATGTGTCTGTCAGTTTGTCTAGTTATGGGGTCTTGCATGTTGCTGTGATGCTGAAAACTATGCCACTGGTATTTCAGATACCAGCAGAGCCACCCATGGTGGACAGGTTTCAGCTGAGCTCCAGACTAAGACGGACTAGGGAGAAGGACACAGCAGCCCACTACCAAAACAATTAGCCTTTGGAAACTCTATGAACAGCAGAGAAGCACTATCAAATATGTTGTTGTGGTGGTGGTAGTGGTTGTTGTTGTTAGGTGCCCTCAAATCAGGTTCTACTCATAGTGTCCCTATGTACAGCAGATGAAACACTCACCAACACTGTGCCATGCCTGGCACTATTGTCAGTGCTTTTCTGCTTTTTAACAGGTTTCCAGTGCCTGATTGTTTTTTGGGAGTGGGTTGCCAGGTCATTCTCCCAAGCCTACAGCACTGGGTATTCCCAGGTGGTCTCCCATCCAAGTACTAACCAGGTCCAATCCTGCTTAGCTTCCAAGATCTGACTGATTGAAGGCCACGGTGGTACAGCTGCAGGCACTGTCAAATATAGTGCTGGAAAATGAGCCCCCAGGCTGGAAGGCATTCAAGAAATGACTGGGGAAGAATTGCTTCCTCAAAGTAGAGCAGACCTTCTTAATGATGGGAATGGAGTAAAGCTCCTGGGATGTCCTTTTGCTGACATCGCATGACTCAAAATGAAAGGAAACATAGTGGGCTCAAACATAAGTGTTGGGTGGTGTTTCATTCTGTTGTACTTAGAGTTGTAATGAGTCAGATCCATCTTGATGGCACCTGGCAACAACAACTAACTAAAGTGCTATCACCTGACAAGAATGTACTCCAGGCCTTGTAGATGGTGATTTTTCCATTGTCAAAGTCTGGGCCATATCAGTAAATACTTTGACCATCACACTTCCAAGAACCGATCTTCTTTTCAGTAGTTCCTTTCTTGAAACCATCCATTAATTTTTGACATATTCATTTGACCAACAGGAATGATTAGTTATTAAATGGTAGGCACTGTCACAGATTCGGGGGCAATATTAGTGAAAATATGCACAGGGACCCTTATTTGGTAGAGTTTCAATTCTGACAGAACAAAGAAAAAACAAAAACATAAACAAGATCATTTCAAATAGCAGCAAGTACCATAAAGGCATAGCCAGCATACAAATCAGTGCATATCTTTCTACCTGCTCACCACAAATAAATTTATTAGTAATCACACTGCCACAACATTCCAAAAGTTGTAGATATTCCACTTACCCCAAGTGATGGGGTTCTCATTGCCATCAGCGAGAGATCTGATTCTAGAATCCCATCCTTAGAGGATGCTTCCTAAGATCACTGCTGGGAAACTGTTTTAGGTCAGGCTCCCTAGAAACTAAGGCAGAGTTGAGGATTCTGGGTAAGATTGATCAAGCTAATGGTTTCAGGGGAAATGAATCAGGGAGGGAGAGAAGCCTAACTGGGCAGCGAAGGAGCTTGGCAAAGATCTGTTTCAGCTGAAGCATGGCCTCAGTTTGACCTTTCATTATGACTTGCAGCACAGAGGTTGTTCTACTCAGAGGCTAAGGAGACTGAATGGTTATACTGTGGTTATACTGCTGCTTTGGTCAGCATGTGGGTGTGAGCCATGCTATGTGGTGTAGGGGAGTAGTGGAGGCAGGTTACATCTCAGGTGTCTCCACCTGAGACAGATCTTGTCATTCAGTTGCAATCCTCAAATAAGCAATGCACACTGCAACATATAATGTACATATAATAATAAATCATAATAAAGAAAACCCAGCTGGTAGTTATTAACATTAACATCATGAAAAATATTCTTTTTCATATAGGTAAGCAGGTAGGTAGGTAAATAGATGTATAGATGATAGGAAGATAGAGAATTTAAACACAAAATAATATTGTTATATTGATCCAGGATTTGCTTTTAATCATTTAATCTTTATTTCTCTTTCTTTCTTTCTTTCTTTCTTCCTTTCTTCTTTTCTCTTTCTTTCTTCTTCTTTCTTTCTCTTTCTTTTTTTCAGTACTGGAAGGTTGAACCCAGGGCTTTGTGCATGGTAGGCAAGTGCTCTATCTCTGAGCTGCATCTCTAACCCCTTTTTAAAATTTTTATTTTGAGATGTGGTCTCAATAAATTGCACACACTGCCTCTGGCCTTGAAGTTGAAATCCTCCTGCCTTCCCCTCCCAAGTCACTGGGAACCACAGTGCCCAGCCTCACCTATTTCTTTCTATCTTGCCAAAAAATTCCTCAAAATTTCTGACATCTTTGTGACACATTTTCCCAGTTTCCATTGCTGATACAATGTTCCCTTTTACCCAGTATTTTGATTGATTGTGTAAGAATTTGGAAGAGGAGGAGTTAAAGGGTTAAATATGCTGAAATTACCATCTTGAATCCAAAGTCTTGAGTTTAACTTCCAAACTTTCTATTTGAAATATTCCTCATTGTCTGTCTTGTTTTGATAGATGCAGTCATCTTGTTAAAGAATAGTGACACAGTCACCTTGTACTTTGAAGACTGTCGTTAACATTGCTAGCTGATACCACATAAATTATGGTAACAAAATTGATTCGTTTTGGTTGGTCCAGGATCCTGCCCTCCTTTCTTATTGAAGAAGCAGCTGACCTTCAGAAGAAGAAACAAATATTGCAAACTTTGACTGCAAAGTGAATGAGATAGGAACTTCTAATTCCACCTTTTCTCCATGGAATAGTAATAATACACACTTAGCCCATTATGTTTTTGCTATAAGAAAGCTACTACTGATCACTAGTAATGAAATGTGTGCATTTCTCCCAGGCTTTTGGGGTCCTTAAAGTGTCACAAATGCTCAGGACAAGAAAAAAAGGTAAAGGAGGAGAAGAAAAAAAAGGAAGAGGAGGAAAAGAAGGAGGCACAAAATCTCCTATCCCCTTTAGTATTTACAAACTATAGTACATCCTAATTTCTCTCATGGTTGCAATCTGGGTTCTTGGTATTTATGAAAAATATTGAGGTTTTTGTGTAACTCTAAAGAAGAACATTCCCGGAGGGTTATGCTTCTACGTGCTGGAAACGAAAAAGGATAAGTGTCTCAATTAGAGTTTGGTAAACCATAATTCCTTCTGTTGTCAAGGATTTCACATTTTTGTTTTCTTGGAAAGTTCTCAATGCAAATTTAACAATGTTTTAAAATACCACAAAAGGATGGTCTCAGCAAGGAAAACTCCAAGCTTGGCACCAAACAATGTGCCAGTGAGTTTCACTCAGTGTGAAGAAGCCACAGCAGAGACCCACACCAACCTTAGGCCTGAACAAAGGGGTCCTAACTTTGGCACTGAGATTAAGAGGACTTCTTCAGATGTTTATGCCACCGGGATCTTCCTCATGGGGCGAGAGGCTCAAGGGAACAAGAGGACATGCCTACCTGGAGCCTGTATCCTTCCTTTTAAACTCTGTCATAGGCATCAGGAACCCCAGAATCTCAGCTCTGGCAAGGGCCTTAGTGTACCTCCCCAGGCTAGGGTTTGGCTGAAGAGAAGCTGTCATGAAGAAAGGGAACACAAATATATGTACAAGGCACACCATATGTTGGACAGACTCAAGGGTGGGAAAAAATATGAGAAGCGCCATGGCCCTGAGCCCAGCTCTTCCCACATCATCATATTCTAGCAAAGAACTCCAAAGTTTGAAGAGCCCTAGAATGCTAACTGTGTATGTGTGTGTGTGTGTGTGTGAGTGTCTGTGTGTGTGTGTGTGTAGTAATATATAACTGTAAATATACATATATAATAGTGTAGAGATAAGAAAGTTCCTTGTGAAAGGCACTATCCTGAGCAATATGTAGTCTATATTCTCTATTCTATTATTTATTATATATAATATATGTATATATAAATTCACTTAATTTTCATAGCAATCTTATGTGCTATATGCCTACAGGTGAGTTAAGTAATCTGAACTGGGTTACATAGTGAATAGCAAGGTTTGATCTCATGCAACCAGGTTCCAAAATCTGCACTCCAATCATTTCACCATACAAACACAACTTTATATATCTCCATGGATTTCTGCTTGGATAAATTTGACATATCTCAGAATCTCCTGTGGGATTTTTTTTCAATCAAAATTTTTTTGGAGAAAAAAACTTGCTTGACTACAATAGGTAGACCAGGTGCTATGGAGTAGTTTGCTGCAGAGCAGATAGTGAAGGAACCCTGACTTAGTCCATAGAGTCTGGGAAGGCTTCCTGAGAAAGGTGATTCCTGAAATAAGTCTCAAAGTCTAGGTCCAAGATAGACAAGCAAATGAGATTAGAAGTGTAATCTATTTCACCCTCCTGTAGGGGATTAAACAAAAACAAATGAGTACAGGGCCTTTGACCCATAAATATCTCACTGCAAAACATTCTCAAGACAGGAAGGAGGGGAAGGTGAAGAAAGAGCTCAGAGCAGAGGGATTTATTATATCTCTAACTTCATGGCATTAGCCTGAAAATCTCTGAAAATTTATACTGAGGCAATGAAGAATCTTTATCACTCTAAAAATTTAGATTTTTTTCAATATGCAGACATAGAATTGTAGAAATTTAGTAATACATAGCCTTACTTTGTGGGCAAGAAAAATGATTCTCAAAGGTGACAAAATCAGTAGTTGGCAAAATCATAATCTCTTGACTCAAAGCAGAAACATTTTTATTGGAAGTATTTTGGGCCTTCTATCTTCTGTCACAGTGGGTAATGCAAAGGCTCTGGGGTCTTATTCAGAGCATAATATTTGGGGATGTTGTTCTAGGTTTTGGCTTACACTGATCACCACTGAGATGCCCCATGGTTCAAGTCTATGGGATCAATTGAAGATTGGGACCTCTGCTAGATCTATGCTACATTCATGCTTTCGATTGATCATAAAGTCAGTCTAGGAACTTTGGTGCCTACAGCCCAGTCTCCGTAGGTTCTTGGAGTACCCATTCACCCTACCGGTCCTGCTATCTCAACAGGGCATCCACGGAGTTGGCTTCTACCACCATTGGAATCCAGAGACCTCTGTCCTCTTCTTGCCTTAGAGAATTTTCTCCCTTCTCTGCAGCTTTCTTACCCCACAACTCACTTTCCTTTCTCTACTCACCCTTTGGAGCATTCAACACAATCGTTCCAATTGTTTTATACTTTCCTAAATTCTAAGAAGAATGCTTGTGTTCTAGCAGCTCAGGCTTTAAGAATTATAGCAACTTCTAGGATGAAGGAAACCAAGGCATTAAACCCAAGAAAAAAATTCCAGAGATAACAATATCTCAAATATCATTAAGGAAAACCATAATAACATCTCAACAAATGATAATGTAGGATATTTGCATCATTATACATTTTGCATCACTTTAAATAACACATAAAAACAACACTTGTATAATATCTGTCCCCTTGTGATGAATTTCACATAGCAGAGACAGGATTTACCACTTGAGGGGCCCTGTTTAGTGAAGCAAACAGAGGATGAGGTCATTAATTCATGGCTGAAGAACAAAGAAGAACCGTGTTGTCATTTGATGAAGTCAAGGTATTCCCCATAAATAATCTGATATACCCCAAAGGCTAGATGAGTAATTTTTAGGAAGCCAATGGTTTCCTGAAGGAAACTCAACTTCTTTAGCCTGAGATTCAAAGGTAGAACTTCTCAGAATGCTTTGTAATAGTCTAGCCAAAATTCTTCTAGCAAGAAAGAACAACAAAGCTCCCCCTCCCCCACCAAAAAACTCTCACAAAAAAAGGTAGGGAAGTTTGGGATGGTACTGGAACTCCACACAGGGTGTGAAATTTGAGAGAGAAAGCCAGTTCTGTAGCAGCATGAGGCTGAAATGGGAATTGCCTCTGGACCAGTGACTCATGAGGTTTTGCTAGTACACACCCTTGCCAAAGCACAGCTGTGTGTTTGGACTAACAAAGACATGACCACAGCGGTGGACAGGTTCCCCGTAGGCTTTGTGAGACAGGTCTCCAGCCACAATAGTGTCATGGGCAGCAGCAGCAGCCAGGCTGATGAAGTGATTCCTCCTTCCACTTTCCTGTCTCTTCAGGAATTTCAAAGCAGAGCTGGTCCCTTTTGGCTTGGGTTGGACAGTTGAGGAGAGAACTTGAAAGGAAGAATGTGTGGGAGTTTGAGTTAGTAATTGGAAAAATGAGAAATGTCAACATACTTATTTCCCAAGCTGGAGAAGTAGGTCACTGAATACACAGATTATCAGAGTCACAGATTTATTCACAATTAGAGAAGACAGTAAATGTAGCCTCCTTATTTTTTCCTCCAGCATTCCCGTCATCTCTGTGGAGAGGAAGCCTACCTTTAGTTTACTACTGTAAGTTTGGTTCAGTAACATCATTTAAATAGTCTTAGGAACACAGTCACCTCGTGTGACATCCTGTGGCTCTGAAATTTTCAAATGGATCAAAGTATCCTCTGTCCTTAAGGATGGGAGCCAGACAAGTGGTAAAAGCAGAGTAAAGGGATCCAGGATAACATGCAGTGCCCTTGAATCCTTGCTAGTCCCTATAGCAGGAAGCTTGTCTGTCTCTTGGAATATGACCACTGAGAAATAACAACTGGTCACATACTATTGTGTACAACCAGAGACCATTGTCTAAGCCATGTGGCTCCATTCTAAAGTCTTTCCTCCTACCCATCATAGGGAAAAAAAAAAGGAGTTCATTATAAATAGAATAGTATAATTGGAAATAGCATAAACATTGAGAAATATTTAGCATACAAGAGTACAGATTGCAGCATTACAATTATAATGCGCATGTAACATCCTAATGAATTTAACATGTGCTTTTCTCTTCTTCCAGTAGGAACTGCGTTATTGACATGAATGGATTCCAAAACAATGCCAACTATTTTCTGTTTAAGCTCTAGGGACTATAACTACACACCTTTCATGATCCAATGTCAAACAAAATTCCAGCCAGAGATGTTTTCCAGTGTTCTGGAAAAAAAAAAAAAGAGTATGTTATTATATATTTGTTAAGAATAATTCACAATGGCATTGTATATATAATGTCAAGAATTCCTTTTCATATCTCCAACCCAGGAAAGAGGAAGAAGACTCCCATCAAACCTTCAAGGTGAATGGGGAACGAATTCTTTGCCCTCCTAAAATCTTAAACTCAAAGGAGGGGCAATGAAACTAGTGTTTTGTGTTATTGGACAATCCCTGGCTGTGGACCAGGAGTGCAGGGTGGGCAATTTACCTGAAGCTGTTGTGAGCCTGAAATCTCTTGGACAGAATCATTGACTTGGAAACAGTTTATTTCCAGGAAATTTCATTGCTAGGAGCAGGTGGAGGGGGTGGGGTGACAGCAGAAGCATATAATTTACTTAAGATTATTTTAAGTAGAGAAGTTTCAAAAGAACTCTCATTCATACCTAAATACATTTTCCCAAAGAGATTTCAGAGGTTTGTAAGAGATATAAGACAGTTTTAAGGGAAAGAGTATCTGCTTAAAGTTGACCTAAACCTATAATTGCTGTGGACAATTTGCTTCTGGGATGCTGTTGGTGTTAGGTGCCATAGACTTGTTGGGTGCCATAGACTTGACTCATAGCAACCCTGTGTACAACAGAATGAAACACTACTTGACACTGTGCCATGTACATGATCTTTCTATGTTTGAGCCCATTGTTGCAGACACTGCATCAATCCATCTAGTTGAGGGTCTTCCTTTTTTTTTTGTTGACCCGCCACTCTCCCGAACATGATGTCCTTCTCCAGGAACTGATTCTTCTTGACGACATATCCAAAATACCTAATGTGCAACCTAACCATCTTTGCTTCCAAGGAGTACTCTGGTTGCACTTTGTCTAGGACAGATCTGTTGTTCTTTTGGCAGCTCATTGTATATTCAATATTTGTCTCTAGCACCATAATTCAAAAGCATCAATTCTTCTGACTCCCTTATTCACTGTCCAACTTTCACAAGCTTATCATGTGACTGAAAATACCATGGCATGAATCAGGCACACCTTCATCTTCAATGTGACATCTTTATTTTTCAGCACTTTATAGAGGTCTTTTGCAACAGCTTTTCCCAATGCAATGTATCTTTTGATTTTTTGACAGCTGCATCTCTGGGTATTGATTGTAGTACCAAGTAAAGCAAAATCTTGGACAACTGTTGGGGTTTTGGCTCTAGCCCGGCTAAAGTTAGGGCCAAACCCTCAACATAAACACGTGGCCGGTGTCGGGAAAGAAGGACCTCGGGAGACCTTCAGATGGTTGGAGGACAGGGAAGGTTTATTGGGGTGCTCCCCTTATGGAGAGTAAGGAGCAAGCAGCCCCTATGGAGCAAGGCTCTGCCCCTTTAAGTGCTGGCTCTAGGCCTGCAGCATGGAATGCTGCAGGCTAAGTGCTGGTACAGCTCAGCCTCAAAGGCACAGCCACAGCTGCAAGTGTTCAGTTGAGGTCTGATGGTCTTGACTCTCGCGGCTCGCCTTCTTTACCCCCCTCCTTCCCAAGGATGGGAGGAGTTGGGAGGCTCTTCGTGGCTTGCTAGATGCCTTCGGCTCTTCGGGGGCCCTGGGCTTGATCTCGCCGGCTTGCTAGATAGTCTTGCTGGAGTAGGGAGCGCTGGTCCAGGTGATGAGGTTCAGGAGACGGTCAGACAGGTGAGGATCAAAGGAGTGATATGGGGTCCAGGAGCCCTGCTTTTATAGGGTCCTGGAGGGGCACATGGTGGGGTTCAGCCAATCGGGGCACACAGCTGGCAGGTACAGGGGGCAAACGGACATAACTGCGAAGTGGAGATGGTTATTACCTGCAAGGTGGTGAGGGGAGCCAATCAAAATTATGGCGGTTGAGGCTGGTCAAGCTGGCCGGGGGCCATCTTTGCTCACTTGATGGGAGGGGCTGTTTTGAGTGGGTGAGATGAGCCCTGGGGTCAACTAGGGGTCAGCCCCTCAAGCTGTCATGAGGGACCCTAGCTGGGAAATATTATTTTAAAAATCCCCAACAGACAACCTTGAAATTTTCTCCATTTATCATAAAGTTACTTACTGATCCACTTGTAACAGTATTTGTTTTCTTGATGCTGAGATGCAATCCATCCTGAAAGCTGTGTTGTTTGATCTCCATCAGTAAACATTTCAAATCCTTTTTTACTTTCACAAAGCAAAGTTATATCATCTGCATAATGCAGGTAGTTAATGAATCTTCCTCCAATCCTGATGCTACTTTAGTCTTCATAAAGTCCAGCTTCTCAGATTATTTATTGGCACAGAGATTAAACAGGTATGGAAAAAAGACACATCCCTGATGCATACCTTTCCTGAAATTATACCAAGCAATATTTCCAGGAGGCAATAATTGCCTCCTGGTCCATGTACAGATTTCTTTCTTCTTTTTTTCTTTTTTTTTTTTTTTTTTAGAAATTTTTAGTGTACATCATAATGTGATTCATTTTGACATGCTTTTCATTGTGACAATTTTCATATATTCAATTTGATAAACATTATTCATATAGGTTACCCCTTACCCTCCCCTATGCTTCCCCCCTCCCCCCTTCCCATCTAAGTTTCCCATCCAAGTCTTCTCTATGTACAGATTTCTTATGAGTACAGTTAAGTGTTCTGGCGCTCCCATTCTTCACAACGTTATCCATAATTTGTTGTGATACACACAAATGCCTTTGCATAGTCAGTAAAACTTAGACATACTTTTGGTATTCTCTGCTTTCAGCTAATACCCATCTGACATCAGCAATGATGTCCCTGATTCCATACCCTCTTCTGAATCAGAGTTGATTTTCTGGCAGTTCCTTGTCCATATATTGCTGCAGTCACTTTTGAATGATCTTTAGCGAAATTTTGTTTGTGTGTGATATTAATGGTATCTTTCAATAATTTCCACATTCAGTTGGATCCCCTTTCTTGGGAATAGGCACAAATAAGGTCTCTTCCAGGCAGTTGGCCAGGTAGCTGTTTTCCAAATCTCTTGGCATAAAGAATTGAGCACCTCCAGTGTTACTTCTGTTTGTTGAAACATCTCAATTGGTACTCCATCCATTCCTGGAACCTTGTGTTTTGCCAATTCCTTCAAGGCAGCTTCAACTTCCTCCCAACCATTGGTTCCTGATCATGTGCTACATTTTGAAATGGTTGGTCATTTACCAATTCTTTTTGGTATAATGAGTCTGTGTATTCCTTCCATCTTCTTTTGAGGTTTTCTGTGTCATTAATATTTTGCTTGCAGAAACCTTCACTATTGCCACTCAAGGCTTGAATTTTTTCTTCTGTCTTTAGGCTTAAGAAAAACAGAGTGTGTTCCTCCCTTTTGATTTTCTATCTCTAGCTGTTTGCATATGTCATTATTATATTTGGGTTTGTTTTGTTGAGCTTCCCTTTGAAATATGTTGTTTATTTCTTTAAGTTGGTCATGTCTTCCTTTTACTTTAGTTTCTTGACATTCAGAGCAGATTTCAGAGTCTCTTTTGACATGCAATTTGGTCTTTTTCTTTTCTCTGTTTTATTTTAATAACCTTTTGTGTTCCTCATGAATAATGTCATTGATATCATGCCACAACTTGTCTGGTCTTTGATCATTAGTGTCTAATGCATCAACTCTGTTCTTGAGATGGTCTCTGAACTCAGGTGGATATAGTCAAGGTCATATGTTGGCTCTTGTACACTTGTTCTAATTTTCTCCTGTTTCAGTTTGAACCTGCAGATGAGCAGTTGATAGCCTGATCCACAATCAGCATTTGGTATTGTTCTGAGTTCTGATATTGAGATTTTCCATTATCTCTTTCCAGAAATGTAGTTAATTTGGTTCCTGTATATTCCATTTGGTGAATTCCACATGTATAGTTGCCATTTATGTTGGTGAAAAAAAGTCTTTGCAATGAAAAATTCAGTCTGACAAAATTCTGTCATGTGATCTCTAGCATTGTTTCTGTCACCAAGGCCAAATTTTCCAACTAGTGAGCTTCTTCTTTGTTTTCATCTCTTGCATTCCAAACATCAGTTATTATCAGTACATCATGATTGCATGTTCAATCAATTTCAGACTGCACAAGCTGCTAAAGATCTATTTCTTCATTTGTGGCCTTAGTGGTGGGTTTATGAATTTGAATAACAGTCAGATTAACTGGCTTTCCTTGTGTTGTCATAGGTGGTGACAAATCAGGTCTGACTCATAATGACCCTATGTACAACAGAACAAAACACTTCCCAACATTGTGCTATCCCTGGTACTATGTCAGTACTTCTCTACTATTCATAGGATTTGGGGGATTGTTTTGAGATTAGGCTGCCAGGTTCCTCTCCCATTTTTGCAATGCTCAGAATTGAACCCAGGGCCTCAAAGTATGCAGAGCAAGCATTCCACCAACTGAGCTATACCCCAGCCTTGTTGGCATATGAATATTATTCTAATACCGACAGCATTGTACATCAGAACAAATCATCAGATGTGCTTTTTCATGATAAATGTAACCCCACAGTGCCAAAAGGCAACCAATAGTGGATTTTATAAATCTTTACAAGAAATCTTTAAAATTAACATTCTGGTTTTGCTACAAAGGCAAAAGTAAATAATAAAATGCTGTAAGTGATGTAAAATGGTCAGTGTTAAATATAGATAGACTTACTTATATTCTTGAGTTTGAGGATTTCATATCTGGCAATCTTCATTTGAGAGGGACTTATTGTGGAGCTTGGATTTTAGATTAGCTTCCAGTTCAAGATGGAGAGGAAATATGTGTTTGTCTCATCATCTGAGGCCCCAGTTGGCCACAAATTTGAAACACTGCTGGAAGATGAGAAGCACATGAGTTCATGCTAACAGGTAACAGGAGCACAGAAGACAACAGAAGGATGCAGTGAACATGAACATCATTCTTCCTGGCCAAACCCTGAGGGGATTCTGGCCAGGCAGAGGCAGGTATGAAGTGAGAGGAGAAAGAAAGCAAATAGCATAGCTACTACTCTTAGCCATTCACACCATTCCCAGGTCCCTAACCTGATGAATGGATGGATCAGGACTGCCTTGTGGATAATGGTTCCTCCAAGTAAAACAGTCCTCATTTTGGTATTTGCCTGCTTACTCACCACTTTTGCTGTATAAATTAAAGCCTGACAAGTAAATCAGGGCTGCAGGAAGCTCTCCAATTCAAGGGATGCCTACTGGAAGAAGGACCAAGAGAAAAAGCTCACAACTGTACCTTCAGTTGACCAACCCAGACCTTCACAAAAGGAACAGAGACCCAAATATCAGAAGACCAATGAGAGAGACCAAAGGCGCAAATGCCAAAAAATTGTAATGACATCCAAGGAAAAAGCACTTTTCACAGAACTGAGCTCTACAAAGAAATAAATTCTAAATATTATCCCCAGAGAAGTTTCTGAAGACACTAAGATATTGTATCCAAAAGTACAATAACAGGCTACTATAGTAAAGGGAAAAAGAATAATATTTTAAAATTTTAAATATTTTAGCCAAAAGAGAAACATGAGTTGAAGACTGTATGGTTGATTAATGACATTTAGGGTCTCATTTATTCACACCTCATTTTATCCAAGTCCTTCCAATTTAAATTCATGGTGCCGTCCCTCCTCATCTTTGGTCTGTCCTTGTGACTTCCATTACCTAATGATGCTAGCAAGTGTGACAGGAAGAAACTGGGAAAATGTGCTTCTTTGCCTTTACCTTGGTCATTGCCATAGAGATCCCTGTGGCACGCTGCTGAACATAGGTGAGAAACACATGGGGCAGAGGCTCCAGGAGCAGCCTGCCAACCCATGGACACATTATCAAGTTCAACTGACATCAGAAGTGCCATTTAGATCTTGGCTACATGTTCCGCTTCTGGGAGGCCTTCCTTGACTTCTATCTAATGGAGTGTTCCTTGGTAATGACCTCATTAGCCATATACTGCCTTTGTAGGACCCATAACTTTATTCACTTACTTACTTACTTACTTACTTACTTACTTACATACTTACTTATTGACAGGGTCTTGTTATGTAGCACAAGCTGGCCTCAAAGTCCCTATGTAGTCAGGCCTGGCCTTGAACTGGCAATTCTCTTGCTTCCATCTCCTGAATACTGGAATTACTGGTGCATGCCACCATGACTGTCTTGTAGCACCCATTCTATGGAAACTATCTTGTTTATATTGTATTGATATTTACTACTAGAACAAAATGGGCCTTGCTCATCTTATCCACCAGTGTTTTTCTAGCATCTACAATAATGCTTTGTACTTACTGGTTAACCAATGTTCATTGAGTCAGTGAATTAAAAATGAGTGACTTGACTGGTAGAAGGAATAAGTATAAAGAATATTGGTAACTGATCTGGCTCAGGTACTGACAGATTAGAAAGGTGGACATCCATAGGCCTCAAGGTCCCCCTCTTACCAGATACTAACACTTCAGTGGATCCAAAGAAAAGCCTGAGGATCCCTGAAGTATTTCAACACATTGAAAATTAATTTTGACCCCCAGAGCATACCAGGTGAACACTTCTGTGCTCTGTAGGACAGCCATGTAATGTGCAATAGTAACAAAGTCCCATAAACTAGACAAATACACTAAGTGACTAATTTTTTGAGTGCTCTGTAGCATCATCTCAGTAACCTAAATCCTGCATTGCTTTTGTTGGATCTCATGTCATTGAATCTAAGGCTCTGTGAAAAGCAGACTAATTAGCTTGAATATAAAGCTCTCAGACATCCTGCTTTGCTTTATGGGACTGAAGTCATTTAAGGAAAGGAATGAAATCACTTACACAGCTTGAAGACTGAGGGATGCCATGAGCTTCCCACTTCTCCCACCCACATTGCTCTGAAGTCAGTGAGGCACAACTTCTGCTTGGGAACAGAGAAGCTGCTCTCTCTTGTGTCCCAATGTCCCCTTCTTTGCCAAGATAATCTCTCCCAGACAGGAGCATTCAAGAGGAATAGAAATCTCCAGAAATGTGGAGAGAAGGAGGGAAATACACAGAAAAGGCCCTGGCAGTCCTCAGTCAAATGATTCAATATTTGGATAGGAACCAGCAGCTGACACACATATGAGCAGATTAGAAGAGTATGTGTACTGAATCATTCCCCTAAACAACACAAAAAGAAAATTAAAACTTTCAGCCCAGGGAAAAGAATACTAGTTGAAAGAATAAAGCAATTAGTTTTCCAGACAAAATATCTATTAAGCACATTTGGCAAATTCTCTAATAACCAAAGTGACCAATACTATACAACTTCATTTGCTTGTTTAGAAAAAAAGGAGCAAACTTTTAAAGGGTAGCATGGCTTATTTCTCTAAATGCCCTTTAAGTGAACAAATAAGAGTAAATATTGTCTTTTAGAACAGCACTATCAAGAATGAATGAGAAACATTTTTAATGACTTCAGATTGCTATGTCCACATAGTTCTATGCCTAAAACTAGATTATTATCATTGTATTAGCAATCCTGTCTTGTTTATTAAAATACCTTTCCCCATTCATGTTAACATTTAAGATATTGGCTCATGCAATGATATGACATTAAAACCTTAAATAAGTTAGACATTAATGAATGAGGTTTACAATTTTTAGAAAAATAGCAGCACTGTCCCAGAAAGACTAAAATTGTGTGCCTTTTAACTCTACCTCCTGCCACCAAGACAACATTAAAAATTGGTAAATGGAATGTAATCATAGGAAAAAAATATTCTGATTAATAGGTACAAATCATTCAGGAAGCATCCAACATGTGTTTCCCCTCAATACTGGGGATTGAACTCAGGGCCTCATGCATGCTAGGCAAGTATTCTACCAGTGAACCGCAGGCTCAGGGGCTTGCTGAACTGTACAGGTTATTGCTGGTGTCAAACCTGCCATCCTCCTACCTCAGCCTCCTGAATCACTTGGATTACAGGTGTGTTCCATGGTGCCTGGCTAAGATAGTCTTTTCTCTGCTTGAAGCCAAAAATGTTTCTAAACTCTCTCCCACCACGGTTGTAGTAACTTTTTAGATATTTTCCCCCAGAACCATCAACTTTACACAACAGAGCAATAGTCTCCTTGCATTTCATAGATAGCAAAGAATAATGTCTTAAAAGCCAGTAAAATGAAAAAACTGATTTAAAAAAACATAGTCACAGCAAAAAGCATTCTAAAGACTAAACTTGGTCTGTTACAAACCAGAAAATTCTGTGAAATCATTTTGTCTCGTCTAAAATCAAGAAGGAATTAACATGGGATATTCCAATGAGAAATATTGTTCAGGGAAGATGCACCTAGTAGTGATCACTCCAGGTTCAAGATCTAACCAATAAAATAGTAATAACAATAGGTCACTAACAATAGAGCCACATTGTGGATATACATGTAGAGAGAAAGGGGTGGAAGAGAGACTGTGATGACTAAGCTTATTAAACCTCAGTGCTATCCTTTACTCCTTAGTTTGTGTTGACTCATTGCTTTAAAAAAATCACAAGCTGAATCATTTCAGGTATAAGCCAAGAAAGCTGAAATGAGAGACCCAGCTGGGTTTTTTCCATATTATTCTAGGGCAAAGAATGGCAGCCCAAAGTCAGAATGAACAAGTTCTAGATCTCTTTCAAGAGAACTCTTCACCAAAACCAGTACACAACTCCACTATCCCACTTACCCTAAATACAATCAGTATTTATGTTAAACATCAATGTATAATAGAAAAAAGTTTAACAACTCCCTTATCTCCACATTGAAGTAGTAGTTTTACATACTTTATTTAGTGGCAAAATGCCAGAGATAGCTTATTACAGTAGAAACAAAGCACAATACCATGGTCAGACACCTGGGAGAAGATACATACAAAAAGGGCAAAATGTAAATACTGAGCAAAAGCTGAGGACATAAAAATTTAAGAGTTCAGAATAGCAAGTAGTCATATAGGGACCCTAAACACCAGGATCAATGAGGATGTATGAGCTCAAGGACATAGAATTTGCAGGAATATATGGTAGGTACTAGAAGACCTGCATTATGCCTTGGAGAACCAGTTTCCATAGCAACAACAAACAAGAACAGATAAAAGAAAGAGACAGAACTCAAGAGCTATTCATACCTCTTGTACTCTGGTTCTGAACTACAAAAGGCCCAGTGGTAGGTCTGCCACTGAAGCATCCATGGTATATCTGTACTATGATAATGAGTTGTAACCAAAGAATTTCCGTTAACATAACACATGTACATTATAAAGATCTTGAAGCATATTGCCAAGTTGTTCTCCAGAAAACTCATGGATTCATTTGCCCAACAATAAGAGTCTGTTTTTCTCTACTCTTACTAACTCTGGTATTTCCATTCCTTCAAATCTTTACAGATTCTCTGTTTTATTCCAATGGCTAGTTGACTCAGAAATAGTTTTTGTACTATGGCTTTTCCACAGAATAGAGAAGAATGGATATCAGGAAGAGATCTGGACTCAGAGAACAGGGGGTCCTATTGATGCAAATTTGGGTTATCTTCTGTTGAGAAAATGATGAGATCTTTTGTGGCTAAATATGGAATAGTGAAATCATGCTAAGCAAGGGAATCCTTGAGTGAACAGACAGAGGGAAGGGTGGGTTGAGTGTGTGCTTTACCACAAAGAGGAATAGAACATAGTAAACACCATTGGGGTCTCAAAGAAACTGCCTAACACATAAGGATGTCCTCTTTTCTTGATCTCACTGATGTCTAAAGCTGAGCTATCAAAGGAATATCTAGTCAACTACATTATATTAATTATAGCTTTACACAAGAAGTATTATAAAGTATTATAAATGATTATTTTACATACAATATATGTAGGAACTGGCATAAAAACAAATATGTAAGATGTATATAAATAGCAGTAACAACAAAAATTCCTAAATCTTATGTATGAAAATCATGACTGCTTAAATGGAAAGAGTGTTTGGAAACAAGACTATCAATAATATAAGATATAAATTATCTCCTGAATTAAATTAAAACTCAGTAAAGATGTATTTAGAACTTGGCAAAAGTGTTCATTTGGAAGAACAGCCTATATTATCCATAAAATTGGATCAATTTTATTGTTGGATTAATTTATTGTTGGATTAATATTGTTGGACTAATAAATTGGATTAATTTATTGTTGGATTAATATATTGTATAAGAGGCCACTTCC
>VMDO01010854.1:0-69588 GCA_007922755.1 Pedetes capensis
GGGAAGAATTGGGAGGAAATTGGCAAAAACTCCCAAACTGGGAAAATGGCATTTGAATATCTGGTTTGTAAATTAGAAATCTAGGGAAAATGAAAGTAACTTGGTTGCATGTTTGTACAAAACCCTTCCTGATTGGACAATTGGACTGAAAGCTGATTGGCTCAGGCCATTCCATGGGCGAACTATATAAAGAGCTGCGTTGCGGCAGCTCGACCTCTTTTTGGCACGGCCTTTCTGGCATCCCTTTCTGGCATCCCTTTCTGCACCTTCTCGCCTGTTCCTGCCCGGACCACAGATGAGGACGCGCCTCTCCCGCTGCTCTCCCCCGAACCTTCGGTGAGGAAAAAACGCTCTCCCGTTGCAATCCTCAACAAGGAAAAGAACCTGCTCTCTGTCTGATCACGGAGGAAGCGGCAGCTGTCTCCTCCTGACCACCGAGACGACCAACACAGGTGTTTGTCCCTGGAAGGCAAAAGCGCCTGAGGGTTTTCCTTTCTCCCGTCTCCGCTGGGTCCTGAGGGCCGCGGGAGTCTGTGCCCCTCACCTGAGGGTCCCGAGTGAATTGTGTTTAGTATCTGTGTGCGCGGCAGCACAGCCCGTCCGGACCTTCAGGCCGGACCGGGAGGCGTGCGCCTCACACAGTTCCTTGGATTATTTGCTCAGCATAGAGGTTGAAGTGGTACTGTGAAAGGATAGAGCCCAGACATGCACCTTTCTCAGATTTAAACCAGGCAGTGTTCCCTTGTTCTGTTCAAATGACTGCCTCCTAGTCCATGTACAGATTCCTCATGAGTACAATTAAGTGCTCAGGTATTTCTGTTCTTCACAATGTTATCCATAATTTGTTATGATCTGCATAGTAAAATGCCTTAGCATAGGCAATAAAACATAAGTAGACATCTTTCTGGTATTCTCTTCTTTAGGTTAATATCCATCTGACATCAGTAATGATGTCCCTAGTTCCATGCTCTCTTCTGAATCTGATTTAATTTTCCAGCAGTTCCCTATTTACATACTACTACAGATGCTTTTGAAAGATAATTAGTAAAATTTTACTTGCATGTGACATTAATGTTATCATTTGATAGTTTCCATATTTGCTTGGGTCCCTTTTCTTGGTAATAGGCACAAATATTTCTTCCAGTCTGTTGGTCGGGTAGCTGTTTACAAATCTCTTGGCATAAACAAGTTAGCACTTCCAATGCTGTATATATTTGTTGAAACATCTCTACTGGCATTCCATCAATTCCCGGAGACTTGTGTTTCACCATTGCTTCAAGGCCACTTCCACTTCATCCTTAAGTACCATTGGTTCCTGATCATATGTAACATCTTAAAATGGTTTATCATCCACTAATTATTCTTAGTACAATGACTCTATGTATTCCTTGGGGTGTATCAGCATATAAATGGTTACTAGTGCTGTATATATGGATGAGATTACCTAGTTAGAGTTAAAAGAGAATAGAAAGCAGAAAGAGGCAGACAGAACAATGGAAAATACACCATGAAGTTTTATAAAAATAAAAGGAACAGTGAGATAAAAGATATGACTAAGACAGGAATAAAAGTAGAACAGACTAAAAGAACTGAAAGTATAAACAAGCAGTCAAGATTCTAAATGCAGTATAAAGGCGAAATATGATGCATATTAATAGCACTACATTGGATATCACAATTGGGAACTGAGAATCTTTCCAATGGTTCATATGGAAAGGTAGAGTGGAATCCTGCTGGCTGAAATTTAAAGAATGAGATGGGATGATGAGGAGGTAAATAGGTAAATATCTATTGCTTTCAAACAGCTTCTCTCTGAATATAAGAAAAAAGATATATGGTCAGTATCTAACACAAGACCTGGCACTGAACAAGTGTGTGTATAAAATTGAGTTCAACAAATAAATTTTATCATCACTACAATGTTATTTGAAGATATAAGATTTGAAGATGCAAGACTCAGAAATATTTATGTTCTTCATTGATCATGATTCTCTCTTAGGACACATATCAGCACAACCAGTATGTAGTTTGGCCATAAATTAAATTCATGGCTCTGTGAAGGGAAGACATGTGTGATCTTTACCTGTTCTTAAGTGAATTCTTTTTGAGCTAATCAGGTGGATGAAGATTGTCCTTGCCTAGCTTACCTTAGTACTGTGGGTAGGGAGCAGGGAGTTTCAGGACTTTCTAATGCATGAACAAGGAGATAGATGTCAGCAAGATGGCAGAAAAGAACTTTTTGAAATAGCCCTCCTTGCATAATATCAACTTGAATATCCATGAATATATGTAAAGCATGACTGAAAGTACAAATGTTAGTTGGAAGTGAAAAGAACAATTAACTCATAAAAAGTGAAGCTGGAATATTTTTGGAGCTCATATAATAACAAAGGTTTCAAGTCTTTATTTTTGTGTTATTGATAGAACCTCTTGTTGCCATATCAAATTTGAATATATAATTGCCTAAACTGTATGTGTGTACATATACCAAAAGGCTGATGTACTCAAAAAGTTGAAACAAAACAACACAATGAACAGACAAAGGAAATTATAGATAAATCCCAAAACACAGACAAAGAAGAGATGCATAATCAGGCAAATCTATAAATAAGCTGACACTAAATTTCCTTATTTATATAACAGGGTGGTTTCTAGTTAAAAAAAACTACATGATAAAAATTTGAGTACCCTCTTAACACATGGGTTGTGGAATTGACTAAATTCTCAAAAAGGCTAAAAATGCTTAAGAACTGAGTATTTGATCTCATTTATGACATTTAGATATAGATATTCTGTGCTTAACATATTCCTTTTGTAATAAGTCATTCTCAGGGAAAAGCAAAGGTTGTTTAGTTCATTTCAACGTATGTTCCACCCAGAACCTAGAAGTTCATATTCTGAGCCACACCTTATCATACTCAGTAAACTCACTTAGGATACTCTTTTTCACCACATAGACACACAATACAGTATCTGGTTTGTACTTTTCTTATAAAATATTTGCTGACAAATGGAATGAACATGTTCATTGCAAATTTGAAATATAGAACTGTGTGATAAATGAAATGAAAGCCTTTATTAATCAGCTAATATATCAGCATATTTCTGGTATTTAAATTCATATTTTGTCTGGCTGAAATTGTGTTGAAATATAATTTTGTTTCTTGACTTCTATGTTAATATGATAACAAAAGCATTTTCTATTTTACTTGCTTTATAAACACCATTTTGATGGCTACATGGGCATGTGTTTTTAAGTGCTATCATTTTCTTAATACTTTCCCTATTAAATATTAGTGATGTGATATTGGATATCAATATTCTGTGATTAACAAAAAATTATGATTGGCACTCTGTGCATGTGTGCATGTGCAAATGGGAGTGTGTGTATAATTTGCCAGCTATTGGTAGGGGATTCGAGATAAGGAGAATATGCTTTATCTCCCACATAATCTCATGTTAGATGGGATTTAAATTGATCCTTTGCTCATTCTTGGACCTGAACACTGATACCAGGCTAGAAGGGAATGGAACTGAGAAGCAGAAGAGATTAAGGTGAATAACAGAGGCACAAGGAAAGTACAAAAGAAGAAAGGGAGGCACAAAAGAAGGAATAACAGAATAGATGGAAGGAAGAAAACATGGTACAGAATAAATGAAAGAGGCTGCCACCTATCTCTTCATGATGTACCATGATGGCAAGGATGGAATTAGGCTTTCAAAATGTGGTATTCAGTTAAATACTAGTATTGTTTCCTTCTCCCAAACCCAACTCAACATTTTTACAGAAGCATGTGAACTTTTATTTGACTTATTCCCTCTTCTGATATAAGCAATTATATTTCAGAAGCCAACTTTGCTTCCAGGAATTTGTATAATTTTTGGAAAACTCTGGAATTAGATTTGCTACTGCCCTCTCACTCCTTCAACTTCCTGCATTACCACAGCCTTCTTTGTGATGGAGGTCCTGAATCCTTGGCCTTAACCCAGCCATGGTCCCCTGAGGCTGCACACAGCAGTGCTCAGAAATTCCTCCTTACTGGCTCCTTCAACAAGACTGATGCTGAAAGGGCTTTGCTTCTGCTTTCAGCATTCATTACATTCCTTATAAATGAAACATGAACATAATTCATATTTCTTCTAGGGAGAGAAGTTTCAGAGGCTTCATTTATTTATTCATTCAACAAATATTTATCAAGTCCCTTCTGCACTAAAATGTCATGGCAGGCACTATAAGAGATAGACAGACACATAAGCACTGTTCCTACCTTTTGGAGTCTAGACTACCATCCAGTTCTGTCCATCCTAAAAACAGGTGCTATAAGTTCATGCAAACATTATGCTCTTCCAGGATTAATATATTTTAAAAATTTGTTCAGATTATTCCTACACTTAAAAACATTCATTGTCAAGCCAAATTTCTAAATACTTTTTATGATCTATAGTATCTCGCTCAGTTAACCCTCAGAGAATATCTGTTGAGTCCCAAAAGTTTTGCCACCATTAGTTTCTATAAGTCTTTTGAATGGGCAATATTCTGTTTGCACTAGTCTATTTTATTACTAGCACTTGAGGTATGCTGATCTTATTCCAAGATTCTACCCACCTCATATTCCCAACCTCCTTTATTTATCTTCAAAATTGCTACTTATTATTTAGGATTGCAATCACATATAACTTCAATCAAGAGGAGTCTCCTGTCTGCCCCTATACCTTTCCCATCTGTTGGACATTTTTTATTTTCCTTTTTTGCCCAGGACTATTTGAGCTACCTTCTTCATAGCACTCACCGTACCTCTTTCTTGCTTACTTGCATATGACTCCAATATTTTAAAAATCACATGAAGAAAGTATGTGTGTGTGCTTTGTCTTCTGTGCCTATTGTATAATGCACTCCCTGGTATGCTGTTTTTAATTGGGAATATACTAATTGCTTTACTGCATTAAGAAATATGCGAAATCATTCAAGAGCCCCTAGATACACTAGCAATGATCCATATACCATGCACATTCATATGTTAAATACTGTGTAAGACAATATGTGATAAGGTGGTGGGTTCCTAGGGCATGTTGTAGTGTCAGACAACAAACAATATGTGAATGGGGGCATCAGGGAAGTGTGCATGGAGGAGGAGGAAACGGAATTGCATCATGAACAAAGGGCAGAAAGATGTGAAAGATCATGGGGCATTCTAGACAGTGGCATATAAAAAACTTGTGGTGTGATACATAAATGATAAATACTGATAAATGATATATATGATAAATAAATTATAAATTCTGATTATGTATTTTGATTGAGAAGAAAAAATTGTACTGAGAAAAAGCAATTGAGAAGACTTAAAAGGAAAAATGATTCTATCAAGAGACATGAGTGCTGGGCTATAAAGCCTAAATGTTCCTATAACTTCAAGAATTATTAATCAGTAGAGTAACATATGAACTCATATGACCAGTATGTTTGGAATATCAGATTGGCAGTTGTGGGTCTGGTGGACTAGAGAGAGAAAAAGAAAAGACAGAGTTCATGAATAATTAGAATCAGAATGAGAGTGGTAGGAGTGGAGAGATTATGGAGAAATATGACATAATATTTAACTTTACTTAGAAGATAAATGTCTCATTAAGTAATGGAGGTAGTAGTGAGTCAAAAATAATTACATGCTTGCAAGCATTATTTTTCTCAAAAATATGAAGCTAGTGCACAGTCGACAAATAATGCAGTATTACAGTAGAGAAGGAATGATGATGGGGTAATGCAAATTATTTTTGGTGATACAAAAAGTAATAGATTGGCAGATCACTAGGGTCGTTAGTGATTATTTAGATTAAAATACTTTTAAGACAGACATGAAGTGCTCATAATAAATTTTAGATCATGATGTACGTCTTGATAGAAACTTTCAGGGGTTATTAAAATTAAGAGTAAACAATGAGATAGAAGTCAGGTTGGAGTTGTACATTTGGAAATCATCTTCATAGGCCTGATTGTGGAATCCCTGAGTGAATATTCCTTGAAGGAAACAATATAGGATTCCAAGTATTAAGTTTATTCACAATAGTTGGAAAATATTGTTGTTAGATGCCTTCGAATTGGACCTGACTCATAGCAACTCTATGTACAACAGAACAAAGCACTCCCTGAAACTGTGCCATGCCAAGTACTGTCAGTGCTTCTCAGCTATTCATAGCAGAGTGGCTTTTCCATGGCTGAGTGTTTCAGGAGTATTTCAGGAGTGGACTGCCACATCCTTCTCCCATTTTTATGGTGTTTGGGATCAAATCCAAGGCCTCAGAGTGCTCAGAGCAGCACTCTACTTACTGAGCTAAACCCTAGCCCCATTGGAAAATATAATGTTCACACATGTTTCTTCTTGTTCTTTAGTGACTTGGTAAATCTATAATTTTGAGTTAGCAAAGTGGGTGGCATTGATAAATTGGCATTGGTGGTTTGGGGAAGAAGCAAGAAACAGAAAGCTATAGAAATTCAAAATTCTGGGGCTCTAACTTCCAAATTGGAGTACTCAAGGTGTGTAGTACTATGTACTTCTCTGAACTGGGGCAAAGTGAGAATTTGGGCAACTAGTTGACTGAATCTTAGAGTAAATCTGAATGATGACAACATTCATGACATTTATACCTTTATGTTGTTGTTGTTGTTAGGTGCCATCAAGTCCATACCCAACTCATAGTGACCCCACGTACAACAGGCAAAACACTATTGTCAGTGCTTCTCTGCTGTTCATAGGGTTTTCTATGGCAGACTGATTTTTGGGAGTAGGTTGCCGGGTCTGTCTTCCACGCCTACAGCACCTAGTGTTCCCAAGTGGTCTCCCATCCAAGTACTAACCAGGCCCGACCCTGCTTAGCTTCCAAGATCTGATGGGGCCGGATGCCACAGGGCTACAGCTACAGGCTATACCTTTACAGGAACATGTTATTGTTAACTTTCATATATTAAATGAAATTCAAACAAATTATGTTAAGCAATATAATCACAAACTAAAGAGATGAAGAATAAAAACAGGAAAACAAAGGAATATGTGTGGATTTAATTAAATAGAAGCTCATGTTTCATGAACATTTGCTGACATTGTCATTCTTTTACATACATTATAACATGAGTCTTTGAAATAATATGGTACAATACTAGTTCCTTTTATCTATGAGAAAATGAAAGCCTAAAAAAATTTAATAAAGTGTACAAATTTTTACATGTAGGATCTGGCAAGGATAGAGTCCAATGATCATATGATTGGATTAATCTGAAACCTGAAGAACTGTCCTGAATAGATGGATTAAATAAAATGCTTAGGAAGTGAGAACGGGGCAGGAGTGGAGATAAAGAAATGTAAACTGTCTAGTGTGGGCAGGAATTATAAGACAATAAATTTTAAAGATTTTGATAGTGTAGATGAGAGAGATCTGGTTCTGGCCATCAAATTCCATGTTCTTAGAACATTTTCCCCACTTGTCAGATACCTTGGAACTTGGAAGAGTTCATTCCAAGAAACATTAGAAGTCTGGCTCATGGGCCTGAGGATTTTCCAAGCTGGGAAGCAGAAGCACACTCCTGACATGTAAAAGGTATTTATAGGGGGCTACTTTGATTGCCTTTAGGCACTAGCATCTCCTTACCTGCCCCTATTATATGAGCAAATGAAGAAGTATAGAAAATTAAAAAGAAAATGTACGCTGTAAAGTCACATATAAAAGGATGTTGTTGTTGTTAGGTACTGATGAGTCAAGTCTGACTCAGTGACCCTATGTACAACAGAATGAAACACTTCCCAACTCTGTGTCATGCCTGTGGTCCTGGGGATCAAATCTAAGGCCTCAGAGAGTATAGAGTGGCACTCTACCCACTGAGCTAAATAAACCCCAACCCCTTATAAAAGGATATCAGAGCAAGTATATAAGCAGTCATTGTTACAACTAGATTGAGAATACCTTGAAAACAGTTTGTAATTCTCTCAGCTTGTGTACTTCCTTCAGTCCCTGGGTAAAACTATGCAGAAGTCTCTTCCACAGAGAAAGCCGTAGGAAGGAGGGGAAAATCACCTACCCGGTCCCCCACTGACCTAATAACATGAACAGTGGATTCAACTCATGGTCAGTAAATCTCTCTGGCTAAAAGGGTGAGCACCAAATGAATTTCTTGCTTGACAGCAACACCCAGCAGAAGCCTTTAATATGTGTGGGGTCACTTTGGAGTAACCCTCGCCTTCTTTGACATGTCACTATTGCATACTGGTGATCCATGTTGCCACCGTGCTGCACAAAGGCTGGCCCAGACGGATTTTTAATTAAATCCCCCAAAGGATGGGCAAATCGACCTGTCTTCACTGAAAGAGTATTTGTGATTCACTGTCCAGAGAATGTATCCTCCCCCATGGCCTTCCTCTCTCCCCAGAGGCGGTCTCACTGCACCACTGATCATTGTATCCCTCTCCCTGGTTTCTGAAGCAGAAGCATGACAAACACTGAGAATGAAAACTCAGTGTAGTTTCCATGGCAACAATTTTAGAAAGAAAGGAATGGAAGAGGGAAAAAGAGGGAGCACTACTATGGTTTGGGATCTGAACATCAGTGAATGGGCTGGCTATAAAGCAGTCAGTGCCAAAGTGTATTTAAGTAAGAACGGAAGAGTGAGTATCAGAATTCTTCCATTTTAGTTTCTTCCAGTAGAAGGTGAGAACCTGAAGAATATGAGGACTAGATGAAGGAAACCATGGTCACACATGTTTCTTCTTGTTCTGGTATTAGTCATACTGTTAAATTGCATAGTCTATGAATGTAGATCCTGATATTTTCACTAACTCTGGGGAAGACACCTGTGTGAGTGAGCATTCTATTATTGTGACAAATGCTTTGGATAACTTAGTGACCTTAAATGTCTGTTTTGGCTCATGGTTTCAGAGGTTTCATTCCATGGTCACTTGGCCCTGTTACTTTGGACATATAGTGGCACAGTACATCATGGTGGGGAACTCGTGGTGGAGCAGAGCTGCTCACTTTATGGCAGTCGGGAAGCAAAGAGAGAAAGATAGGAAAGGCTCAGGTGTCCTAACATCCCCTGTAGGGTCTTGCCCACTATGGCCTAATTTCCTTCCACTAGGCCCTAACTCTGATAATTCTACCACCTTCTAATAGGTGGGGCTGGGGCCCAAGCCTGTAACACATTGGCCTTTGGAGGACATGGATCCAACCATAGCAACAGCATATAAATTGTATTTTATAAATGATGAGGCTTATGGCATAGGGCTTATTAACATAAAGAGTAAACAAATACTGGAAAAAATAATTCCCAGCTAAAGTGATATATAACACTTGCATAAAATGAGAACCAAAAGCAAACACTTTGAATGCATGTGGACTAAAAACCACATCAGCATTGATTGGTAATAATTTAGAAGACTTCGAGGAAAAGGTGGATGGTCTCAAAAAGGAAAGAAACATGAATGGATAGTAACACATAAGATTTTTTTTCTCTCCTCAGTGGGGTGAAACAAAATGAAAAATTCATAAACTTGTGGGGAAAGTGAATAAATTTTGCCTGGGATAGTGGGATAACTTGGTTTCCTTGGAATAAAATGCCTATGAAAGATAAAAAGGTTTGGTAGGATAGGCAGTAAAGGTGAGTTAGTGAAGAGTAGAGAAATTGACATTAAGCCTGAAAGTTCACAGGGAATTGTAAGATGTTCATGGGTCATTTGGAGCCCTTAAGTAGGAAGTGCTTGGGAAAAAATTCTTATGTAACAGTGTGTAGAATATATTCTTTGGCTAGAGATTACATGTTACTAAGGACAGAGAGAACAACACAAAGTGAATTGGATATACATAGGCCTTTGGTGAGGAAGATGGATGTAGTCATTCTAATAGTACAATATAGGAATTATTGAATATCTTCTTTAAAATGGGATTTTTATATGATAATATCTGCCACCATGTATTAAGAGCTCACAATATACCAGTCAGTGCACCAAGTATATTTCATGTATCATCATATTCATAATTTTTACAATAACACTAAGAAGTTTTGTTATAGTGACCATTTTATATTGGAGAAACTGATAATGAAGGAAGTTAAATGTATATGACCGTAAGTATGACACCTGCATTTGATCGGACTCCTTCCATTGTTACATTCGGTGTGCTATTCGTATGTGCAGTGGGTCTTAAGAAATGAAAGTAAGAGAGACAGCCACATCATGATGTTAAATAGACATAGATGGTAAAGGAGAAAACCCCAAGGAAGGAGAACATTCATAGTCCCATCAGAAGTGAGAGAAACATTTGGAAATAGGCCTTTAGCATGTCATTTTCAGTTGGGGGAAAAGTTGTCTCTAGTTTTCATTGAGTACATTTTAATTGGTAGCAGCAGGGGTAGCAATGTGTACCTTTTGATAAGCTGTCTATAGTTTGGAAAATTTCAGATGCTGCAAAGGAATGGGAATATCCAAGTTAATGCACTTTCAGGACATGTTAATATGTCCCCCAGGAGGCAGAAGAGGGCCAGCCCTCAAAGAGAACTGCCACTGGCAGCTATAGTTAGAATCATTATTTCTATCAGTCTTAAGCAAAATGCCCTTTTAACTGTTTCTAACCTTTATCTTGAAAAGTTGAAGGCTTTTGGTTTGTAGTTTAATAGAACTTCCATCTGTAAGTACTCCATCCTTAAATCTTAATATATGTGTCTAAAATTCATAGAAGTCTCTGTGCAAAGTCACATGAAAGAAGAAAGCATTTCATGTTCCTTGCATATTTTCCTCAATTCTTTTACATTTCCATATAAAACATTAACTCTAGGGTCTAATAGTATGCTTTTTGCTTGTCTACCTAATATGCATGGCAGAAACTTTATAGTACAATATATCCATTGATGGGTGAGAAAAAAACAAAATAATGATCGTTTCTTGTCAACAACAAGAGAATTTGAGTTTAGATTTAGTTTAATTCTGAACCAATGATAAAATTGATTAACACAAAAATGCAACAATTCTAACATTGTAACTCTTTTACTCTTTGAGTTAAACCAGCAGTTTATTAGCACAGTGTTTAGAATTTGTATTCTAGAGGCAAACACATATAATCCAGTCCTGGATACAGAACTTTCTAGTTCTATATGGGACTGGGATCCCTGGGATCCTGGGCATATTACTTAACATGTCTCAGGAAATTTTTTTTCTCATTTGAGAAATAAAAACAATAATAGGATCAATTTGTTATAATTTATAACCAATAGTTACTGTTAATTATGATAAATGAGACAGCATGTAAAGTGTTTAAAATTGAGTTCAGATCATTGTGTGGTTAGTGATTGCTCTTGCTATTAAAAGCATAGATGTCTAGATGGTCAGGGAACTTAATATAGCAAGAGAGGAAAAGTGCTCTATTCTGTTTCAGAGCCTCACAGAAGACCTCAAAATGATGTCATGATGTGGAGCTAGAATAAAGCTGAGAAATGGATTTTCTCAGATATGCTATAGAGTATTTATACTGGTATGTAATGTGTCCTGGGAATGATAGTAAGACTCTAGCAGGCAGAGAATGTGTGTATATATGAATGGGGGGGGGTTCACTTACATGAACTTGCACCCAACACCAACACTAACTTGCAGAGATAACTTTATTATCTTTCTTTCTTTCCCAGTCCTTGAACTGAGAACATGAAATTTACATATGTCTCTATGTGTGTGCATGTGTGCATATGCGTGTGTGTGTATATATATATGTATGTATATGTATATGTATATATGTATATATGTATATATGCATATATGTATATATATGGGGGGTATGTATATAATCTCAAAGAGAAGCATAGGAGGCCTTGACAATTTGATATGCATGTGCACAATAAGGTTTTCCAATTAAAAATAAAACTGACAATAGCTAATGTTGTTACAATAATGCCTCTTTATTAGGAGGGATCATTGTCAGCCTGACTTAGATTCATTTCATCATTTGGATTGTCACTTACTCTGGCAGAATATTTTATAGAATTTATCTTTGGCAAATAATTTCCCTAACTATTTGTCAAAGATATATTCTGATTCCTATGAAACCACAATGGGGTTGTTGTTGTTGTTGTTAGGTGCCATCGAGTCGGTATCCGACTCATAGCAACCCTCATAGGGTTTTCAATGGCTGACTGTTTCGGGATTACCTTGGGAGTGGATTGCCAGGTCTTTCTCCCATTTTTGCGGTGCTCGGAATTGAACTCGGGACCTCAGAGACTACAGCGTAGCACTCTACCAACTGAGCTAAATCCCAGCCCCACAATGGGGTTAGATTTATTTAAATATTACAGAGTCTATGTAGAATGGAGTCCCTCTTTTGTCTGAAAGATCTGTTTGAGAGAGGAGCAGTAGGCTATTTTAGATTCTTAGATTTTCGTAACCCAGTTGTAAGTGACTTCAGGCTAAGTACCAAAAATTTTGTTTAACTTGCAATCTGTAACCATTTCTCCTACATGTATTTTTATTCCCACATCTTTAAATGTGGAATTACAGTGTCCCATTGGAACATCATGCTTTAGTTTTTGTAAGCTAGTAATTTCCTAGGGGAGTTTCAATCCATTTTTCTTGTAGGCTTTAGATTTGATACACTACACACAATATTCCCTTCAATAGCTCCTAAACAACTAATTAAATGCTAATATTGCTTTTCTTCTTAACAATTGTTCTTACGTGTTAAATCAATCACAGATTAATTGAAACTTCCTCACCATTTTCTCTTTTTCTCTCCAATAAATTAACTTTTAGTTTCATTTTTTTTTCATAGACCTTTTCCCCCCTTCTGTTCAGGCATTCTCAGAGGGCATCTAACATTCTTTGGCTATGTAGTTTTGAAATGTGCAATTTAGAGGGTATGTATCTGGAGGGAATTAAATTAACTAGAAGAGGCTCTCTGATTTTTTATTAAATTGCTTCTTTCAAAAATATTATAGAATATTCCCGATACTCATTTTTAAATTTTCTTCAAAAGAAAGATAGAAAGCATTAAAGTTCAGATAATTTCAGTTTCTTTTTTGTTTTACTTTTAAGGTCTATACTCAAAATAACTTAATCATGTTTTTGGTACAAAGTTTGAAACATTAAGAAAAATACCTTTATGAGATTTTATTTGGTAAAAATGAGAGCAAGGAACTGTAGGATGCTGGACAGCCATGAAATGAACTGAAGCCAGCACAGACAGCCAGGGAGGAGCTGCATCTGAGAGCAAAGGATTAAAATTCCATATGATTGAGAATTTAAGACAGTGGGCAGACACCAACAGAAAAATAAGCAGAAGGAACGAACAGTACAGTCCTGTGGATGAAACTCTAGGACTGTAAGATAGGTCGGGCCCTATGGCCCATGCCTGTAATCCCAGCACCTGGGGAGGCAGAGTCAGGAGGATCCCAAGTTCAAGACCAGAGGCAGTCTGTAAAATTAGTGAGACCCTCTCTCAAAAAAAAAAAAAAAAAAAAAAAAAAGGGCTGGGGGTGCAGCTAAGTGGTACAGCCCTTATAAAGCATGTAAGTTTGAGGCCCTGGGCTCAATCTCCAGAATGGCAAAACAAAACAAAACAAAACAAAAAAACCTGTAAGATGGAGCAAGACTATAATGATTTTGTACAGTTTGGGTAGAACAATCTATGAGGGCCATTGTGGATAAAACCTAGGCCACTATTCAGCATTTTCTTTTACCTTTCAGACTAGTAAAAAGCGAATGCATAGCTGTGAGAAATAAGAGCCTCTCTTTTGAAATAGTCAATGTGACTGGGTCCTTGGTTGGACTAAGGCATCCAGTCCTGAGGTGGATTCTTAACTGGAGGACAGGCCTCACTGAACACCTCAGCACATAGGGAAAAACAGAATCCAGTAAATCATACCCTTGACTATATAAGTCATACTGTATGGGTCGCAAGTTTATATTTTTATTTGTCCTTACCCTTTTTAGTTTGCTTGCTCACATATGCACCCAGAAAAGGTATAACACTGAAAACTAAAACAACAGTTACAGTTTAGAAAATACTAGATTATTCCCCTGTAACAAAATTCATTCTGCCATCCTCAAAATATTTGAGTGGATTCCAATTCTGATTGTAAAATCCAAGTTCCTGAAGATTGTATGGAAATTCCCTCTTTGACAGCTTTATATACTAGAGAAGGCAGTTATTTTTACTATATCTTCACAACTTTTTCCTCTAATAGTTACTGAACAAGTTGAATTTTCTTGTTACTGTTGTTGTTAGGTGCCCTGGAGCCAGTGTCCTTCTCATAGGGACCCTATATACAACAGAGGAAACACTGTTAGTGCTTCTCTGATATTCATATGGTTTTCAATGGCTGATTGTTTTTTGGGAGTCCCTTGCAGGGTCCTTCCAAGCCTACAGCACCTTGTTTTCCCAGGTGGTCTCCTATCCAAGTATTAATTAGGTCCCCCCCTGCTTAGCTTTCTGAGATCCTGTGGGATCAGATGCCACATTCCTGTGGCTTCAGGCACTAAATTTCCTTAACAAAGACAAAATGTTCTGCCATGATGTAAGACCATGTGACAAGCTATTCCTTCTATTCCATGCCTAACTTGCTCTTAGGCCGCTCCTGCTTTTGATTCAAGATTGGTCTCAAGTATTAAGGAATCCAGGAAAACCTTACCCTCTGTGTTCCAGAGATCCTTCCCTGGTCTTAGCACTTAGGGCACTATAGAACCAGTATTGTTGTATTTGCCCATCTCTCCCATAGACTTAAGTAGCTTTAGTGAGATGCCTTGTAGCCTGATATGTTTTTGTTGCTCATTGCCTAGAAAAATGGCTATCATCTACATATGATCATTAAATTTTGGTTGAGTGAAATATCAAAGGAATTGAGATAATTTTATTAGAAAATTGTGAGTTTATGCTCCCTCCCCCCAAAGTTCATATATTGACACCTAATCACCAGTGTAATGACATTAGGAAGTGGGGCCTTTGGGAGGTGATTAGGTTGTGATGAAAGAGCCTCAACAAATGGGAATAGTGCCCTTATAAAAAAAGGCCCCAGAAAGCTGAATGCGTAAGGACACAGATGGAAGGTGCCCCATGTGAGGAAGAGGTCCTCAATAGATATAGAATCTGCTAATTCCTCGGTCTTGGACTTCCCAGGCTCTGGAACTGTGAACAATAAATGCTTGCTGTTTATAAGCCACCTATTCATAGCATTTGGTTATTTAGCAACCTGGACAGACTAAGATAAAAGGGGAAAAGGGACAAACAACTGTAATGAATAGAATAAGGAAAACAGAGAGTATTCAGACGTTAATGTCTGATCATTTGATAGAAATGTGCACTATTACAGTCACTATTACAGAGTTACAGTCATCTCTTTCCTAAAAAGGTCAGACTACACTCACAGAACTTGTGCCATGTTTCTACTTATTGAATCTGCATTTTCCTCTGTGAAGTTTTATCTTTCACTTTGCTAAGATGTGTGTAAAGGTATATGTTTATGTCTGTATGTACTGTTTCCTAAATCAGAGACTTTGCAATTTTTAACTTTTTTAATCCCCCAAAGGATATGTCTCATGCATGTAGTAGGCATTTTATAGGCTTTCATTGAACAAAATATTTATTGTTTGAAATAACCTTAGAAGAGAGACTTTGTGAAACTGTTAAAATTAAAAACCAAATGATGTCATATGTATAGCCTATGCTTTCTGCACACTGGTCATATTTCTTCAACATACAAAGAAACTGACATTATAAAGGATGAGGCTTTACTCTATATTTCCTTTTATGTGTCAGTGGAACTTAATGTTCTTCAATAAAAGTCCATATAATTGTGGGTATCCATACCAATGAACTTAGTTTTAAAAATGTGAATGTTTGATATCAAGCAGAGAAAAGTTAACTCATTAAATGTTTAATTTTTAATTTAAGATTGCAAATGTATTATACTTTAAAATGAAAGTGAGATTTTATTATTATAGAACCCAGGACAAGGACAATCTGTATGTAATTGACTAGAACAGTGATTTGCAAAATGCAGTTCTTGGACCAGAAGCCTGGTCATTATCTAGGAACTAGCTAGCAATGCAAATTCTCAGAACACCCTGGACTTAGTCAGAAATTCTGGGAGTGAGGCCCAGCAATCTGTGCTTTAATAAGCCTGACAGGTGATGCAGGATAAATTCTGAAACCCATTGAAACAAACCTTTCAGGGAACCACCAGGAATTTCAGAGGTGACATGGCTGCAAGTGAAGCCTTTGTGATTGTCTAGCCTTGAGTGTTCCCTAGGAAATGGGCTTTCTCCAACTCTGCCAGCTCCTTTCCATGCTCCCACTCAAGTTCTGGTCCCTGATACAATCTAATGTATAGGAAGCAAAACCCACATCCTCATCCTAGTAGAAAACACCAAAAACTCTTTGTTATGAGTGGCAAAAAACAAATTGTACCTGACCTGTTTGACTTAGCAAGTGTTTGCATAACTAAGCATAGAAAATTTGTATAGTAAAGTTTCATCAAGTTGAAGATGATCATAAATGCATTTTCCATTCTTCCATACTATATTACTACAAATGGAATAATAAAACACCTGGATAATTGGCAAATTTGCATGTTCAAGTATAATATCCATCAGGCAATGGGATGGACTTTTCAATGCTTTTGAGGCAGTGGATATCTGCCTTTTTAAGAAAATGTTATGTGTCTATCCAACTTACTCCATTTGCTTTTTCTCCTCTACCTTATACTGTTTTGTTTTACTAAACTGTTTCTTCTTCCTCTTCCTCTTCCTCCTCCTCCTCCTCCTCCTCCTCCTCTTTCTTCTTCTTCTTCTTCTTCTTCTTCTTCCTCCTCCTCCTCCTCCTCCTCTTATCTCTCTCTCTCTCTCTCTATCTCTCTCTTTCTTTCTCTCTCTCAATCTATGTAGCAAGGAAATTTAGTCAATTACAAATGGTATATTTGGATATGATATCCAAGTGAATGTCTACCCACCTCTTTTGAATTCCCTCAAAAAGATGACTGCTCATACTATGATTTCAGTGTTTGCTTTTTAGTATTGAACTTCTTGCCATTACTTTAGACTCCTCTATTTGGAATAGTCAATGACAAAAACACTAATGAAATGATATACTGTTAGTGTATAATTTTATTTTGTGACTAATATAATTCCTTTGTATTCAAGTGTCTGCAGAATGGAAATAGCTCTCTTTAAATAAAATTGTATTGACAATAATCTCCACTATCCAGATCAAACTAAATGAAGAAACGAAGTAAAAGAACATTTTTTGATACATATGGGTATTCTTGTACCCATCACACATGATAGACAGAAAATGAAAAGTTATAGCCTCATTTTCTTGAATCTCTAGGAAACTATAAAAGTGCATATGTGACTCAGGTCATCTCATAAAGATAAAATAATATTCAACATATAAAATACAGAGGTATTTAATAGGGTTATAAAATCTCAGCTACCTACTTATTTTCTAGTAGCAAATTTATTCATTGTTGTCACTATTAATAATAGTAATAGCATTATGAACCTGTGCATATATTTAAGAAACCACTATTTGCATTAGCCACAGAAGATAATTTTCCCTCTGGGATTTAATTGTGGCTTTTGAAGAAGGCGAGAAATGAAATCATTATGAAATGCTGAGAGATTCATGCATTTCTTCTCAGGGGTCTAAAACTCATTAAAATTTATGTGAAGATTTAATTTTGTATGGGGTAGAAGGGGGTTAAATAAAATACTATGTTATGGGTATGAGGTGTATGTGGATATCTAGTGTGAAGTTTGGTTCTCTGATACAGGGATCATTAGCTAGGTTTCAAAGAGGAAAATGTTCTCCTCTCAGTAGGAAAATACACCTTTTCTCTTTTTTTTTCAGAATGGGGAATCCACTAAGGGAAAGTTATCCCTTCAGTAACTTAGGAGGTTCCTGGTGCATTATCTTCCAATAACACTGACAAAGCAGCAGGTCTGTTCTTATCCATTATTTGTAACTGTGCTCATTTCCTGGTACAGAAGGCACCCTGCTTTAATCTTAGACTAGGGTAGCATTCTCTTCTGCTTGGTTCCTCTCAGCTGAGCACAAGGAGTTGAGGATTCAGCAACTGACAACCTCTTTCTAAGTGAGTCACTTTAAGCATCTTGGTGTATTTTGCTGGAGCACACATCCAGCAACATTGTGAGAACTTCATAGTGTGGGCAAATAATTTTGTGAGCAGATGTGCTAGTTAGTAACACAGCCAGGTGAACTGGGTAAGCCAAAAGAAGCATGGACATTAATTTATACAGAGTGCACAACATAGATCAAATTTCAAATGGTTGTTTTCTTGTTCTTTTCAAACACACAGTTTTGCATTATGTCATTTAAGAGATCTTGTGAACTCATTGGTTGAAGAATCACTAGGACTGGGACAAGAGATGATAACGATAATTTGGGAAGGGGATGTCTTTTACATAAGTCATTAACTGAGGTATTAACATGGAACCTTGGGCACATTTCTGTGTTGGTACTGAACCACTGTCCCATTCCAGTAATAACATGGGGATAAAATAAAGCATCCTCTGAGGAGGCAGTTAGTGGTGAGCTAAGGCTGAGAGCCTTCAAGGGCATTTATCTCCATAGGAGGATCGTTTGACTCTTTGTGGTTTCCACAAATCTTTGTAAAAGGCATTGATCGCCACTGTCAGTATGATTAGAGGAAACACTGGTGCATAGCATGTTTATGATTTTAAAAAGAAGAAAATAAGCTTCACGTACCTAACACATGTCACAAGGTTTTCATTCCCCTGAGAAAAGAAAATTTTATTTTTTAAGAGATGCTATTTTTAATCTATTCCTTACAAAGTTTTAGCTTCTATTTAAGATATAGCCCAGGCTTAGGATCAAGAAAGTGGCATTTGCTCTGTGACCTTAATCCATTCCCTTTACTTCAATAGTCTTTATCATCATGTTTTAAAAATAAGATTATTATTCGTCTAATATGCTCCCCAACTTAAAAATTTATCAATTCTATGATAAAGATGTTGTTCCACAAAAATCTTTCAACATGTTATTCAGGATTAACCCTAAAGAGTAAAGTGTGAGTAGAGTGATCGACATCATTCAGTCCCCAACTCTTGTTGAACATCTGTTAGTTATTTGAAACCATATAATCACTCCTGGGGAAATAGACATAGAATATAAAAATATGTGAGACATAATCTGTGACCTTCTGAATATTCAGTATGTTATATAATGCATGCAAGCAAGTGTTAAATTACATAAGAAAGTTACAAATACTGTTAATTATACCAAGGTTTTTCAACTTTACACTACTTACATTTCCAGATAGGTGGGTAATTCTTTGTTGTGGGAGGATTTACTGTGCATTGTAGTTTATTTGTTGTTGTTGTTGTTGTTAGGTGCCGTCGAGTCAGTATCCAACTCATAGTGACCCTCATAGGGTTTTCAGTGGCTGTTTCGGGCTTGCTTTGGGAGTGGATTGCCAGGCCCTTCTCCCATTTTTGTGGTGCTGGGAATTGAACTCGAGACCTCAGAGACTGTAGTGCAGCGCTCTACCCACTGAGCTAAATCCCAGCAGCTGTAGTTTATTTAGAGTAGGGCAATTATTTTTGTGAAAATTTCAGAGAAGACTCAGAGAATTCATTTGACCTTGGTCTTCAAATATGGGGAGTAAGCAGGGCTAGAAATACAGTTGCAATAATATTTTGAAGGACCTTGATTGTGCCAAAGTTTGTCAGTGACGACTGAAGTAAGAAGTAGTTATAAATAGACTAATTGTTGAACATGGCTTTTGGAATAGGAAAAAACTGAATTCACATCCTTAATCAGGTAATTTAATAGTCCTGCCTATGGTCAGAATTGAATGCCATCTGTAGAAAGGACATTGTAATATGTAAATGTACATTGGAAGAGTTGTGTGGAACATTGCTCATATCATAGAATTCAACAAACTTTAAGGTGGAGAACATAACAGAAGGATAGTTTCATTTTCAAAACATGGATGATGAAGACCAGAGAAGTAAAGAGAATTCAGGTCATAGAATAATGCTGCTTTCTTGGTCTTTATGATGGGCTGTCATGCACATAGAGTCTTGACATTCTAAATCTGCCCAAAGATTGTGAATTTTGTTGCCAGTGTCTTATTATTTATAATGAAATACTATCATGTATAAATAATTTAATTTTATATTCAGTATAAAGCATCCAAAGCAAATAGTATAAGTTACAAATAGTTTTCTTGATTATTAGAAAGGTAGAGTTAAAGCTAACATGAAAATTGAACATACTGCACATGTTCACCGAGAATTATCATAAGAAAATGTCATTCTGAATATGAGCCAGAGATGAGTACTGCTGCTTAAGGAATTGCTCAGACTAGAATTAATAATTACATGTACTGATCAATTTTGACAGTTCTTAATGCCATCTTGATGTTGGAATATGGAAGGGAGCCTTCCTCAATGTGTTATTCCTGCTGCTGGACAGAGAAGCTTAGAACATTCAGTTGTCTGGCAATGGGCATTTGCTTGGGTGCCAGCCATAGATGAAAGGAAGGACTTGGAATCTAGTGTGTAAGAGCTGTATACTTTCATATATCTCTTAAATTTTTATGCTGAGTAAATAATCTGAGAAGTTGAGCTTTATGAAGAAGAACGCAGCATCAAGATTAGAGGAAGACTCCAATTAACAACCTACGTTATGCAGATTACAAAACTCTGCTTGCTGAAAGTGAAGAAGATTTGAAACATTGACTCATGAAGATCAAAGAACATAGACTTCACTATGGATTGCAATTCAACATCAACAAAATAAAAATCCTTACATCTGAATCAGTATGCACCTTTTCAATAAATAGAGAAAAGACTGAGATAGTCCATGATCTTGCTTTAATTGATTCTATAATCAGCAGCCGTAGAAGCAGCAGTCAAGAAATCAAGACACATTGCTTTGGGAAAAGCTGTGGCAAAAGATTTCTTTAAAGCATTGAAAAGTAAAGATGTCATATTGAAGACAAAGGTGTGCCTGACTCGCAAAGGTACTTTCAGTCACATCACATAATTGTGAGAGCTGGAAATTGAACATGACAGATAGGAGAAGAATTGATGCTCTTGAATTATGAGGCTTGGAGAAAATTATTGAATATACTGTGGACTGGCAAAAGAACCAACATATCTGTTTTAGAAGTGCAACCAGAGTGCCCCTTGGAAGCAAGGATAACTAGACTGTGTCTTATGTATTTTGGACATGTAGTCAGGAGTTCAATCCCTAGAGGACATCTTGTTTGGGAGAATGACAGGTCAACGAAATAAAGGAAAACCCTCCACTAGATGGATTAACACAGTGCCTGCAGCCACATATACCTCCTGTATTTCTTCAGCTCTAGCCTCAGTTTCTTCTTTTCTGTGTTTTAAGTTTACTTTCAGGTTTTGAAGGTGAAATTTGTGCTGTCACTAAGGAGGACAGACATACTTCTAAGCCTCAGGCTCACTGTGATCAAGAAATCATTTGCTTCCCTGTGACTACCTTCGTCTTGATTAAACACTAGTTATAGTTTCCATTAATTTATGTGCTAAGTTATGCACCTGGTGCAGAATTGAGATGTGTTTTGTTCTGCTGTACATAGGGTTGCTATGAGTTGGGCACAATTCGACTGCAGCTAACAATAACAACAAGGTATAAATATAAATTGTTTATAGAGAACTAGTTTTTAATGTTTGTCATTTGAGTTAATTGTAGAGATTAAAGCCCATTGTTTGAAGTATTGAAACCTCTTCTGTAATTTTAGTGTAAATGGTCATTTTAGACTTAAATTAAGACAAATTTATATAATATTTAAAATTGATGGCAGCCAATTCCCCAATGACAGCATCTCTTCCAAGCATTAAATGTTTTATTCCCGTGGGGAAAGATTTTACTAAATGATCTGTTCGTCTGAGCTGCTTTTATGACTTACTACAATGGCACTGCTGATTCAAGTCAGATGTTGCATTGGTGCCAAATCAGGTAACACACATATGACTATTGTTGATAGGTGGCAGCTCCAGCAGTGGCCTCTTAACTGTCTCTGGGAGAGGTGTGCCTGAGGAGAAAGGTGATAAATGTCACAATGGGAGATTAATTGCACATGTTCTCTGTGACATGACATCCCATAGGACTTAGGAAGATGTTTGTGGTTTTATAAAGCATACTGTAAATATCAGGTTCAGCTTTGGCTGCTACCCTGCCAAACACAGGGCTAATGTCATTTGTCATATTCAGACAGTGCCTTCTAACAAACAACCTTGTACAGGCTGCTACCAAGGTATGATATGTTTGATGGCCTTGAGGAAATTGTTCTCCTTATAATAGGGAGATGGAGACAGAAAACTGGCAGGGAAAAGGAGAGGTAGTGGACTCTGGGATGGAGCAAAAACATGTCACTCAGGGGAATGGGAAAATTATGTTCTTGCTTTCTGATTAATGAAAGTTACTAGACAGATTTTGTTATGTTTTCCAGGACTCCCATGTTCTAATTATTAGTGAAAAATCTATGACAGAAGAGAACTTCAGAACTTGCCAAGAGTTGAGTCAGATACTTCCAGTATTTAAGTATAGTGAGATTCTTTGGAGTTTGTATTGGGAGAGAGAGAAGAGTGAAGTAAAGGATAGGGAAGCATAGTGAGAAGGATCCATTATTGTCCAGATATTAGCACATTTAACAATTTTACAGCTATCTACCACTTGGCTTCAGATTTGAGCCAATAATCTGTATTAGAGTAAATTATGCTTCGTATTCCTGTGCTTTCAGTGATCTGTTTTACTTTAATCCCCAATATCCCTTGTTGGCAAAGCTGAAATGTTTGACTTGTCTTAAAGAATGTCTGCCTTTGGTTAGTCCTGTGCATATCTCAAACTTCTCGGATTGAATGGAGCCTGAATGTATTTTTACTTGCAGAAGCAGATGTTCACAGCATGATACCCCACCCAAAAGAGGGGCCATGATACATTACCATCCATCTGGCCACTAGATGGCCAATAACTTCTGTCCATTAAATAATTTTAGTTTTAACGATAAGTCTTGTACCTCAGACTCTGATGGCCTAATCCAGTTATTGCCTTTACCTTTTATTCCTCCTCTGATTTAATACAATGCACAGCTTCTTTTGGCTAGAGGTTTAAATCCCCAGTGGCAGTGAGGAAGACATGATGTGCTACCAAAGTGTTTCTTAGGGGAAATGAGTCTGAATTTCTCATTGCTTGAGGTGTTGTGATCACATGCATCCTGAACTGAGGCCAAGTAAGAGAACTCTATGTATGGGAGTACATTATACTCTTGTTATAACAAGCTTTCTCAAATACAGAAGGTAAGGAATGCTGAGAATGTCACATACTGAGTCCGGTCTCTATTTCTCTCTCCTCATTGTCTCTGTTTTAGTTGCTTTTCCCCAGCCACATATTCCTCCTGTATTTCTTCAGCTCTAGCCTCAGTTTCTTCTTTTCTGTGTTTTAAGTTTACTTTCAGGTTTTGAAGGTGAAATTTGTGCTGTCACTAAGGAGGAGAGACATACTTCTAAGCCTCAGGCTCACTATGATCAAGAAATCATTTGCTTCCCTGTGACTACCTTCATCTTGATTAAACACTAGTTATACTTTCCATTAATTTATGTGCTAAGTTATGCATTTTCAACAATTCTTTCTTGAGCATCTACTGTATTTCAGATATTAAGCTGAGAAAAATCAACCCATAAGGCCTTAGAAATAATTTCAAGGCAACATAGTGAGTATTATGAAGCAAACATTTTCCAAGTGTCAAGAGAACATTAGAAGAAATTGCTGATGAGTAGGGAGAGAGATTGGAGAATGTATTGTACAGCAGTGATGTCTGAGGTAAAATTTGATGGATTAGTAGATGGACAGGTCCATTCCAATCAAAGGCATGTACAAATGCATAGGGGCCTAAAAGAGCCTTAGACTATGGCACTGGATGAGAAAAGTAATTTAATTTGATATGCTTTGAACAGAAGGTTAGAGTGGAATGACTGGAGAAGAAGTTAGGTAGGGAGTTTATCCTGAGATTTCTATTAACTTTTTATTTTAAGTTAATATTGATAGAAACATGTCATTTGAATTTCAAAAAGGAAGAAATTCAAGGCATGGAGATCTATATAGATGCAACTGGAATAATTCAGATGTATATAGGAAATAATCTGGTATGAAGAGAGGAGATGTATATAGACAGTAATATGAAAGAGCACATGGTGTTTCGCTTTGTGTTAGATGGTTAGAAAAGATTCCCTGGATGAGGAGATAGTGAGCTGCAGTGTAACAGATGGTGGCTTAAAGTATAGGATAAAGAGAAGAAAGGATTCTGTATCCATAGAATAGCAGAGGGGTGGGATCTGGTTATGTAGAAAAATGGGATAGGTTGTTCTTAGAAAAAAATAACAAGTAGAACAAGTGAGGCCAAAAACATTGGTGGGACCAGATTATGGTGGAGATTACATGCCATGATTAGAAACTTTGGTTTTGTCTTATTGGTAGGAGAACCAAAAAGGTCTCAGCCAAGGAAGTAACACAAGAAGATCTGCTGTTTTGAAACGTTGCACACCATAAATATTACAAATTATTATGTGCCAATTAAAAATGAAATGAAAATATTTTTTAAAGACTTCACTCTTTGAGCAGAGTAGAGAATGGATTTAATTTAGGGAGGCTGAGAAACAAGCAACATGAAATGAAGGGCTTTAAATATCCCTAAAATGACATGTGGAAAATGTAAAACAGAGTAGAAATAATGTGAATATAATCTAGACATAGTTACCAACTTAAATCAAATGTTTAATTCTATATTCAGATAAAAGCTACATGTTGGTTTGGGTTATTTTGAAAGCAGATCCTGAAATGAGAATTCAAGTGGTAGCAATTTAATTTGGAAAAATAGAAAATGACAATAGAAAAATAAGGAAGTAAAGTAGGGAAGAAATTTCAATGAGTGAATAAAAGGCATGTTTCATGCACAGTACATCTGTGGGCAACTGACACTTAATGCTGCTGAGGAACTTTGTACGACAGTATAGACCATATGCTATATATATACATACATATATAAATTTTATAGATTACATATATTTATATATTTATAATATATAAATTGTAATTATATATATAATTGTATTATATATTATATGTATTATAATATATAAATTGTAATTATAAATATGTATAATTATATATAATATATAATTTATAATCTTCCTACAACCATACCACTGTGGCATCCATTCCCATTAGATCTCAGAAGCTAAGCAAGGTTAGTACTTAGATGGGAGGCTACCTGGGAACACTAGGTGCTATAGGCTTGGGAGAAGGACCTGGCAACCCACTCCCCCCAAAAAATCTGCCATTGAAAACTCTGTTAATAGCAGAGAAGCATTAAGAATAGTGTTTTGCCTGCTGTACATAGGGTTGCTATGAGTTGGACACCCACTGGACCACAGCTAATAACAACAATTTATAATCTATAAATTTATATATATGTAAAATATATAAATATGTATTATATATGTGTGTGTATGTGTACACACACATATAAACAAACTACATTTATATATAGAGTTTTTTTTTGTGTGTGATACTGGGGGTTGAACCCAGGAACTTGCACATATAAGGCAAATGCTGTACCACTGAGCCACACCCTCCACCTATTTTTTGCTTTTTCTCTTGAGACAGGGTCTTGATAGGTTACACAGACTGCATCTGGCCTCAAACTCATGACTGTTCTGCCTCCAACTTCCAAGACTCTGGGATTATAGACATATGCCTCTGTACCTGGTGCTTTATAGATATCTTAAAAAATAAACACAAATGTATCACATCCAAGGACAATTGTTGTTGCTGTTAGGTGCCATCAAGTTGAATCTGACTCATAGCAACCCTTACAGGGTTTTCAATGGCTGATTGTTTCAGGATTGCCTCGGGAGTGGGTTGCCACGTCCTTCATCTGTTTTTGTGGTGCTTGGAATTGAACTTGGGACCTCAGAGACTGCAGAGCAGCACTCTACCCACTGAGCTAAATCCCAGACTGTCCAAGGACAATAGATGTAGACTATTTATAAACCAACTTTCATCAGTCATTGGTCAAAAACAAAGAAAGAGATGTGGGGGTGTAGCAAATCAGGCCAGCGTGTACTGAAATAGTAAGGCCCTGGGAATAACAGCAGGACAACAACATATTCTGCCAAATTTAAACTGGAATCACTCCCAGATTTTTGTGTTGGGTTAGTGGCTAGATAACAATTGCATTAATTGAGAGAATAAAGGAAGAGGTGTGGGTTTAAGAAGAAAAACTGAGTTCAATTCCGGAATGAATTTGAGATCTTTACAGGTAAGTGTAGACTTTAACCTCAAGGAAGAGATCTGGACAGATTTAGGTATGAAAACAGCCGTATATGGGTAATGTTCTGAAAATGCAGATTTGTGAGATCACATTTTGCAGTGAGAAGAATCTGGATATCACCACTATTTTAAAGGCATTGGGAAGAAGAAAATGTATGACGGAGATAGAAAGAAATGAGGTGATTGAAGAGTCATAGAGACACGCACAGACCAGAAAGTTTCAAATTAAAAATGTAGTCAGCAGTTTTAAGTATAGCCAAAAATAGCACAGACGTTACATAACATAGATGTTATTGGCAATTATTTGGTCTTCAGTGATCCTAATATGAGTTTTGATAAAGAATCTAGTGAATATTTGTATTTAAAAATATATATAAGGCACATTGCCATTAATCCCTCTCAAAATACTTCCTGTAGCTTCAAACACACTTATATCTTCATTTTTGCCACTTCCTGAAGCAGTTCTGGAAGTCCTCTTTCTGAATGTCTTTGGTTTCATCCTCCATCATGACTATGTTCTGTGTCACATATGACTTCTGGTATGGCAATTTCTTAAATAAAAACATTACAGTTGTCCTAATACACCATATTCACCAAATCTGGCACTGTGCCACTCCTGGTTCTTCCCCAAAATCAAATGACCATGAAAATAACAATTTTGAATTGATTCAGGACATAGAGAAAGACAGGGCAGTGCAAGTAAAGACACAAAAGAGGCCTTCCAGAACTGCTTCAGGAAGTAGTAAGAATGATGGGGTAAGTGTGTTTTAAGCGATGAGGGATATTTCAAGGGCATTAATCACAATGCTTCTTTTACTGTAATTTTCTTTTAATTTAAATAATCACATATCTTTTTATCACACCTGGTAAGAGGACTTTGCAATAGAATGATAGATTGTAGCCAGTTTCATAATAGGCCCACTGATTGTCTTCTGTGAATGAGATGAAGATGAAATGATAGGCATAGGTATATTTAACTTCAAGGTAGACTTTAGGGCATTTTCATAGACAGAAGGGAGAAGGAACCAGTGGAGAAAGGAGTGGAGTGAAATGGGAGGGGAGGGACTACATTATGGGGCAAAGTTCTGGAAGAAGCAGTGCTTAGTGGTTCAGGTGAAGGGAATACCTAACAAGAAATAAGAACACCTCACCATGTGTGACTGGAAAGGAAGAGATAACAGTGAGTTTGGGTGAATTTAAGGTAGTAGAAGGGGGAAAATGGGAATACACAGAAGGGTATCTCTCATAGTCCTCTTGAAGCTTCAAGATGACAGATGGTCTCTTCAGTGTGGAGCAGAGTTAAGTGACATGCTGAAGGAGGATGATGAAGGTTTGGAGTTGTGGAGATTAGAAAGGGAGCAGAGCTTAGATAGAAAGGACTGCTGAGACTTGACTGATGTTCCAGATTAAGAATCTGCAGCAATGTGACAACCAGATGTTTCACATCAGTGCTCAGCCACCTGAGTGTAGGAATAAAAAAGATTGACTTATAATGTTGAGCTTGGTTTTATAAGGCACATGAGGTCCATAAGAAAGAGGATTAAAGGACCTTTACTCTCCAAGTCCATGCCTCCAGCCATAGCCCTGTGGCATCCTATCCCATCAGATCTCGGAAGCTAACCAGTGTAGGGCCTTGGATTGGAGACAGTACTTGGATGGGAGACTGCCTTGGAACACCAGGTGCTGTAGACTTGGGGGAAGGACCAGGCAACCCACTCCCAAAAACCAATCCACCAATGAAAACCCTATGAACAGCAGAGAAGCACTGACAGTAGAGTTTCACCTGTTGTACACAGGCTGGCTATGAGTTGGATACCGACTTGATGCCACCTAACAACAATTCCTCTCCAAGTCCAGTATTCCTTTAATTGCCAGATCTGTTGTATGGTCTATACTTGTTCTCTTTACTTCCTTAATATTCATGTTCTCCTCATATGCTCGTACTAGTATTTCATCATCTATACTCATCTGTAACTATTTCCTTTCAAATCAGTACTAACATCTTCTTCATGAAAACTACTGTCCTTTCCCCATAACCTTGTAACCTTTTGGACTTCTCCCCAACATATTCAAGCACTCATTTTCCCTTTTTTCTAGAGAAGCCCCTGTATTAGTCAAGTCAGCCCAGGTTATATTGTGGAGGTAAACAACTTTCCATGCTCACTGTGGCTTAAAACACGAAGAATTTAATCTTGTAGTCACACTACATACCCAACCTGGGCTGGAGGTTGGAGTACTCTATACATTGAAAACACTCCAGAATCTAGGCTGATGGAGAATCCATATCAATTTCTTTGCAATCTTTTACACAGTCTGCACAGTTACTAAGACAGAAGGAAGGAATTTTAGCAAGTTCTCTATTACTTCGTATGGTTTCAACTAGAAGTGACACTTATTAGTTTATCAACATTTTATTGGTCAGATCAAATCACCTGGTCACTTCTAATATCAATATGGTCATTAAAGTACAAAATACTATCATTTACTGAAAAGGAGAGATAAAAATATTTGTGAACAATTCCAATGTCTACTTACACTGTAGCTTTTATGATTTGCTTGCTGTTTAGGCTCTCATACTACATTACTGACTCTTTCGGGCCTAGTCCTTTTTCCTACTAGGTATGCATGTATACCAAGTTTGATTCTTAGCCAGGTATTCTTCAAATTTTTTTTTCCTGGGCACTCATTCTCTCTTCCCTTTAGGTTATTTCCATACTTATGATCCTTGCCCTGACCCATGTCTCCTTTCCCTGAACATTTTCATTTCATGTGTTGATTTCACCTCAGCTGAAGAGTATCCACAGAAGCCTTCTTAAATTCTCTGCTTGTAATTCCTTTGGTTATTAATTCTTTCTTATTCTTATTAATTCTTTCTTCTTCTGGTGCTCCTGTCTCAGATTCTCAAAGTCTAGCTAGATCATCTCTCATTTGAGGTCAAACATTTGTTTTTACTTCATTATTCATGGTTGTGCATGTAGTGGGTCATCAAAATATATGGGAGTTTTACCCACATACCAAGAAATCAATATTTAGCAGATACCAGGTAGATCAACCACAACAGGTAGATATCCCATAATTAAAATCAGTTCTGATATTATCTACCTAAATATAGCATGCCTGCAGCTGAACCACTGTGGCATCTGATTCCATCAGATATTGAAAGCCAAGTGGGATCAGACCTGGGTAGTACTTGGATGGAAAACCACCTGGGAATACTAAGTGCTGCAGGCTTGGGAGAAAGACTCAGTAGTAGCCCAATCCCAATTTTAAAAAATCCACCATTGAAAACCCTAGGAATTGCAGAGAAGCACTGGCAGTAGTGCTGGGCATTGCACAGTGTCAGGTAGTGTTTTCTCAGCCATTGAAAGCACTATGAATAGCAGAGAAACACTAACAATTCTACTTCACCTATTGTACATAGGGTCACTATGAGTTGAACCCCGATTCGATGGCACCTAACAATAAGAAAGTTACGATAGGTTAAGATCTCAGTTTCACAAGACTGCCTTCTACTCAGATGCCAACTGTAGATGCCAGCTGTAGATTATGACCTATGCTTACAACTGATAGGCTGCAAATCAGAGTTCCCATGACCCAACCTTGGGTTTAATTTCTTAGAGTGGCTCACAAGGAATTTCTTAGAGTGGCTCACTCAGGAAAACACTTTAGTTACACTTACCCATTCATTATAAAAATATTTCAAAGGCTACAGATGAATAGCCAGATGGAAGTGATACGTGGGGCAAGCCATGTGGGAAGAGGCACAGAGCTTCCTTGCCCTCTCTAGACATGCCACTCTGCATGAATTTCCAAGTGCTGACCTTAAACTTAATAATTGAAAGTTCTCCATCACTCCTCCCTATTTTCAAAGGTGTTCATAAAGGCTTCATTACAGAGACACAAATGAGTAGATCGGTGATTAACTCAACCTTTCAATCCTTCTTACCTCCCTGGAGTTGAGGAGATTGGGCCCAAAGTTCTAACCATCTAATAACAGGCTTGGTTTCTCTGGCAATGAGCCTGGATACTAAGACATTCCAGGGGTTCTCAGCTGTCAATTATTTCATTGCATACAAAAAGCACGTATCTATTAAGAGAGTGCAGGTATTTTGAGAGCTGTGTGTGCCCAGAAATAAGGATGAAAATCTAAGATTTAGATCTTTTTGTTGTTAATTCCTATTGAGTCAGGTCTGATTCAGCAACTCTCAGAGGGTTTTCAATGGGTGATTGTTTTGGGATTGCTTCAGGAGTGGATTGTCATGTCCCTCTCCAGTATAAGTATTTTAGAGGCCTCAAATAGAATTTCTTCTCAACTCTTATAAGTTCATACTTGGAACAGACATCTGTAACAAGAGATAGATTAACAAGAAAAAAACAAACACTTAACATGCAGTGGATATCATGTAAGGGAAATCTCAAAAAAAAGGTAACTCAAAATAAAGGCTTGAAACTCTGGCTTAAATAAGATCTTCAACAAATAATAACAAATTTTTGATAAGTAAGAGGACAGACCCCCACACATCTGTCAGTTTGCCGCACTGTGGAGGCTTGTATGTTATGATGAGGCTGAGAGCTCTGCCACTGTAACCTCAGATATGAGCAAGATTATCCATGGGGGACAGGTTTTCAGCTGAGCTTCCAGAATAAGACAGACTGGGGAATAGGACCTGGCGAACCACTCCTGAAACAACTAGCCATTGGAAACCCCATAAGTAGCAAAGAAACACTGTCAGATATAGTGCCAGAAAATGAGCCCCCCGGGTTGGAAGGGACTCAAAAGACTACTGGGAAAGAGTTGCCTCCTAAAAGTAGAGTCTACTGTGGTGACGGAAATGGAGTAAAGCCCCAGGGTGCTCAACTTGCTGATATGGCACGACTCAAAATGAGGAGAAGTAACTGTAAAGATCCATTAATAATTGGAACATGGTATGTACTTGGTATGAATCTAGGAAAATTAGAAATTGTTAAAAGAGAAATGGAGTGCATAAACATTGACATTCTAGGCATCAGTGAGCTAAAATGGACCAGCATAGGCCATTTTGTGTCAGACAATCATATGGTCTACTATGCTGGGAATGATAAACTAAAGAGAAATGGGGTTGCATTCATCCTTAAAAAAGACACTTCAGGATCTGTCATGAAATACAATGTTGTCAGTGATAGAATAATATCCATATGCCTACAAGGAAGGCCAGTTAATATGACTATTATTCAAATTTATGCACCCACCACTAAGGCCACAAATGAAGAAAGGGAAGACTTCTATCGGCTTCTGCAATCTGAAATAGATCAAACATGCAATCAAGACATACTGATAATCAGTGGTGACTGGAATGCAAAGGTTGGAAACAAAGAAGAAGGCTCGGTAGTTGGAAAATATGGTCTTGGTGACAGAAACAAAGCTGGAGATCACATGATAGAATTTTGTCAGACCAATGACCTTTTCATTGTAAATACACTTTTTCAACATCATAAACGGAGACTATACACGTGGACTTCACCAGATTGAACATACAGGAATCAAATTGACTACATATGTGGAAAGAGACGAAGGAAAAGCTCTGTACAAAATGTCAAAACAAGACCAGGTGCTGACTGTGGATCAGACCATCAACTTCTCATATGCAAGTTCAAACTGAAGCTGAAGAAAATTAGAATAAGTATGCGAGAGCCAGAGTGTGACCTTGAGTAGATCCTACCTGAGCTCAGAGAACACCTTAAAAATAGGTTTAATACGTTAGACACAAATGACAGGAGACCAGAAGAGTTGTGGCATGACATAAAAGATATCATTCAAGAAGGAAGCAAAAAGTTCTTAAAAAGATAAGAAAAAAAGAAAAGACCAAATTACATGTCAAAAGAGACAGTAGAACTTGCCCTTGAACTTCAAGTAGCTAAAGTAAAAGGAAGACATGATGAAGTTAAGGAACTAAACAGAAGATTTCAGAAGGCAGCTCGAGAAGACAAAAACAAATATTATAATAACATGTGCAAGGAGCTGGAGGCAGAAAACTAAAAGGGAAGAACACGCTCTGTGTTTCTCAAGCTTAAGGAAGTGAAGAAAAAGTTCAAGCCTCGAGTGGCAGTAGTGAAAGATTCTACAGGGAAAATATTAAATGATGCAGGAAACATCAAAAGAAGATGGGAAGAATAGACAAAGTCATTATACAAGAAAGAATTGGTAGATGACCAACCATTCCAAGAGGTTGCATATGAAGAGGAACCAATGGTGTTGTAGGAGGAAGTGGAAGCTACCTTGAAAGAAATGGTGAAACACAAGGCTCAAGGAATTGATGGGATACCAGTAGAGATGTTTGAACAAACAGATGCAGCACTGGAGGTGTTAACATGTTTATGCCAACAGATTTGGAAAACAGCTACTTGGCCAACTGACTAGAAGAGATCCATATTTGTGTCTATTCCCAAAAAAGGGGATCCAACTGAATGTGCAAACTATCGGACAATATCATTAGTATCGCACACCAGCAAAATTCTGCTAAAGATTATTCAGAAGCGACTGCAGCAGTATATAGACAGGGAATTACCGGAAAGTCAAGCGGGATTTAGAAGAGGGCGGGGAACCAGGGACATCCTTGCTGATGTCAGGTGGATAATAGCTGAAAGCAGAGAATATCAAAAAGATGTCTATCTATGTTTTATTGACTATGCAGAAGCATATGATTGTGTGGATCATAAGAAATTATGGATAACACTTTGGAAAATGAGAATACCAGAACACCTAATTGTGCTCATGAGAAATCTGTACATGAACCAGGAGGCAGTTGTTCGAATAGAACAAGGAAACGCTGAGTGTTTAAATTTGAGAAAGGTATGTTTCAGGACTGTATACTTTTACCCTCTCTCTTCAATTTATATGCTGAGCAAATAATCCGAGAAGCTGGAATTTATGAGGAAGAACACAGCATCAAGATTGGAGGAAGACTCATTAACAACCTGCGTTATGCAGATGACACAACTCTGCTTGCTGAAAGTGAAGAGGATTTAAAACATTTACTGATGAAGATCAAAGATCATGGCCTTCAATATGGATTGCAACTAAACATCAACAAAACAAAAATCCTTATGACTCGGTCAGCATGCAACTTCACAATAAATGGAGAAAAGATTGAGGTTGTCCAAGATTTTGCTTTGCTTGGCTCTATAATCAACACCTGTCGAGCAGCAGTTAAGAAATCAAAAGACCCATGGCTCTAGGAAAAGCTGTGGCAAAAGATCTCTTTAGAGTATTGAAAAGCAAAGATGTCACATTGAAGACAAAAGTGCGTCTGACTCATGCCATGGTATTTTCAGTGGCATCATATGGTTGTGAAAGCTGGACATTGAACAAGAGAGACAGAAAAAGATTTGATGCTTTTGAATTGTGGTGCTGGAGACATCTATTGAATATACCATGGATTGCCAAAAGAACCAACAAATCTGTCCTAGAAGAAGTACAACCAGAGTGCCCTTGGAAGCAAGAATGGACAGACTGCGTCTTAGATATTTCGGACATGTATTCAGGAGAGATCAATCCCTGAAGAAGGACATCATGTTTGGGAGAGTAGCAGGTCAATGCAAAAGAGGAAAACCCTCTACCAGATCTATTGACACAGTGTCTGCAACAATGGGCTTAAGCATAAATAAGATCATTTGCCTGGCACAGATTTAGCAAGTGTTTTGATCTGCTATACATAGGGTCGCTATGAGTCGGACTCGACGGCACCTAACAACAACAACTACAACAAGAGGACAGAGGACAACACATTTAGAATCCCAGAGGCAGGAAACTCTGAGAAGGTAAGTATGTGGGGAAAGGAATGTAGATAAGGACTAGTTTGTAGATTCTTTTGGTGCTGTCTCTGGGCTGAGAGGAGCTGTCTCCAGAGAAACAGAACTTATGTTCTATCATTAGGCATGACAGTGGAGGGGGAAGAGAAAGAGCTGTCCCTCCATTTACCGTTTCTTAGTTACCTTTGTTGTTACATGCCCTAGATTTGGGTCAGGTTCATGTCGACCCTCATAGGGTTTTCAATGGCTTATTGTCTCAGGATTGCTTTGGGAGTGGATTGCCATGTCCTTCTCCCATTTTGTGGTGCTGGGAGTTGAACCCGGATCCTCAGAGAGTCTGGAGCAGCACTTTACCAACTGAACTAAATTCCTAATTATATCAAGGAAGCATATTTGGAGGGGAAACCTTCTGATTTACTTCAATAAGAAAAGTTTATAAATTACAAATGTATACCTAAGTATCACTCACATCAAGAAATAGAGTAATAATATTCCCTAGATGCTACCATTTCCCTGTGCCTAGACACTGGGGCCCATGCCTACATACCTACCTTAAAGATAAGTGCTTTCTAAGACCATAGACTTAGTCTGCTTGTTTCTGATATTTATATACATGGGGTGAGATGATATACCCTCTTTGGATTTTTTGATCAATATTTTGTTTGTAGGATTAACTCATGCAGTTGCATGCATCATTGCTCTACAAAAATATTTGTCCATCCATTCTTCTGTGGAGATATATATATATATATATATATATATATATATATATATATATAAACATATTTGGGTTGTTGCCAGTTATATGTTATTATGAACAGATATGCTATGAACATTCTTATTTGTGTATTTTGTTGAATCTGTGTTGTCATTCCCATTGAGAAAATTGTGTACAATTGAAATTTAGTAGTTATGGCCATTTTTCAAAGAGATTTATATGAATTTTTATAGCCACCAGCTTGTATAAGAGTATAAGCTGCTCCATGTCTTTGCCAGCAATGGAAGTATCTTTTACTCTAGCTATTTTGGTAGATGTTTTATGTATTACCTAGTAGTTTTAATTTGAATCTTTCTGATTACTGACCACTTGCTCATGTTTTATCATTAGTTTAATACTCTCATAAAGTAATAGTTTCACATGTTTCTATTGAGTTATTTACCTTTTTTTATCGATTTCTAGGAATCATTTATATGTTGCAAACATGAGCTCTTTGGCAGATGTACTTCACATTATATATTAAAATCAGTTTCAGATGGATTAAAGATCAAAGTGAATGGTGAAGCAATAGAATATCTATAGGGCAAAGAATTCTTAAATAAGATATGAAAGTGCTAATCCTAAAGAGAAGGTGAATTGGACCACAATAAAATGGAGAACATCTACTTCTGTTCAACAATCTATATTTAGAGGAGAATTGACCTCAGTCTTTGTCTTCCCAAGAGACTTTAGTTGTCTACCTGTGTCCTTAGAAACATGCCTTGCTGTATGCAGACATAAAGATTAAATTATTAAAGTTTAAATTTTATTTTTACTTTTTCCAGACTCATGCTTAGAGAAATTCTAATCTTAAGAAAATTGTTGGTGAGATTAAAATTTGTAACTGAATTTGTAACTAAACCATATATTCTAATTAAATCATAAAAAGATAACTTTGTAATTATTTCTCAACCTTTTTGTTTCCATATAAATTTAGTTTCAATGTTGGAGTTAAATAGACTGTGGGAGAGAGGAGTATTTTAGGCTGTTTACATTACCTGTTTGAGGGTTATGGCTAGATTAGCAGAACAGTGTCCATAGTTTTGTCCATTTCTGTAATGTGTATCAATAGAATTGAACCCTGTTTTTATCCTAAATATCTTAAATGGGAATCCATTTGTACCTTACAAAGAACAGAGAAAGCTAAAGTTTGACATAAAGCTTTTGGGTTCAACTTATTCAGACTGTAGAATCCTAGAATGTAATTTAAAAGTCTTGATGTAGGATTCAAGAAAATATGGTAGAACTCTTATCTATATTATCTCAAGGCCAGGTAACTTTAGGCTAGGCTCCCCTCCCCTCCATTTTTTTTGTCTCAGTTTTCTTATCCTTTTAATGAGATAATTGCACTGAGAGTTGTTTCCTGAATTTTAGATGTAGTAAGAGATTGGGTCATTAAAAACAAAAGCAAACAAAACTCTACAATAAAGAGTCAGAGAATGAAAAAGCAATACAGTAATTTCCCTTTATCCACAGTTTCACCTTCTACAGTTTTTATTACCCATGGTCAACCACAGTAAAATAAGGTATATTGGGGGGCACATTCACATACCTGTTGTTATAGTATATTGTTATTAATCTCTTATTGTGCCTATTTTGTAAATTAAACTTTATCATAGATATGTATGTTTGTATAAGAAAAACTACCATATACAAGGTCAGGCTATCTCCAGTGTGGGGCAACCTCTGTTCCATTTTATTCACCCTACATAAAGGAGAACGATACAGTGTTTGAATCACCAATCTTTTCGATCAGCCGTGAGAGTTTGTTTCAGTTCTGAGAGCAGCTGGGAAAGGAATGAGAAAGCAGGATCCTGCTTTAATTCTAATGAGGCTACTTTTGAGGCTTATGTGTTCAGTAAGGCATTGCATGTTTGCAGGCCAAGGCAGAGGCAGTGACTCACTTGGGGAGTCCCACAGTGATGAGGACAGCTTTGTTTAAAACCGTATCTCCCCATTCATGGCTGGTTGGGCCAGGAGAAGGAATTAAGAGTCCCTGAAAGACAGACTTTTATTTTTCTCCTCTTCCTGTTCCTACTACTGCTGCTGCTGCTGCTCTTCCTCTTCCTCCTCCTCCTCCTTCGCCTCTTTTCCTCCTCCTCCTCCTCTCTTTTCTTTTTTTTAAATGCAGTACTTGCACAGGGTTGAACCCAAGACTGCACACATGCTTTTGCAAGCTCTCTACCACTGAGCCACACAGATCCCCAGCCCCCGCCCCCCTTTTTTTTACTTGAGATAGGGTTTCAATAAGTTGTGCAGGCTGCCTCTGGCCTTGAACTTGTGATCCTCCTACCTCTGCCTCCCAAGTCAAGTCATTGGAGTGACAGGAGTACACTACATGTCCAGCTTATAAACTGAATTTATAGTGAGGTAGGGCTGGCTGAGGTGGAGCACACCTGTCATCACAGCCTTCATGTGGTAGGGGAAGGAGGATCACAGGTTTGAGGCCAGAGGCAACCTGCATAACTTGTTGTTAGGTGCCATCAAGTCGAGTCCGACTCATAGCGACCCTATGTACAGCAGATTGAAACACTTGCCGATTCTGTGCCAGGCAAATGATTTTATTTATGTTTAAGCCCATTGTTGCAGACACTGTGTCAATCCATCTGGTAAAGGGTTTTCCTCTTTTGTGTTGACCTGCCACTCTCCCAAACATGATGTCTTTCTCTAGGGATTGATCTGTCCTGACTACGTGCCCAAAATATTTCAAGATTAAAAATAAAAAAGAAGTTAGGTGTGCAGCTTAGTGGTAGAGCACATGCAAAAAGTATGCATGAGGTCCTAGGTTCAGAGCCTAGTACTACAAAGAAAAAAAAGAAAGAAAGAAAAATAAATAAATGGAGTGGGGCCTGAGAAGATGGGAAGAAGAGTGAAAATGGGATTTTGAGTCACTGACCATGGAGAGAGCAAATGCCTGTCTTTAGGTGAGTAATAATTGATAACTAGTTGGGGACTGGTGTGGCTTCTATGCTAATTCTGCTTAAAACCGTCAAGAGGAGCTCTTCTACCTGTTGGGATCATTTCAAGAGCCTCAAGGCCACTGCAGGAAGGGAAAGGAAGAGGAATTATACCCTAACAATGAGAATTAGGGACTGAGAAAAGCTTGTGGGAGGGGTGCTGTAAATAGATTCTCATTAGCATAGTCAGGCTTGGTGCCTGATTAATTATGAAGCCTTTAGTAAAACGTCCTGAAGTCATGGAAATTAGGAATAAAAGTACAGATAATTGAATGGAATTGAAGAACTGGCAGTGTTGAGTACTTCATTAACATATTTTTACTGTTGTTCTTCTTGGTATCTTCCCTTGTCACAATTGACTCTGGGCTTCCACAGTTGCATGTTTTGGTGGGAGCGAGGAAGAGAGGAAAGAAGAATGGCAAATTGAAGCTGTTGTACTTTATGGAAGCCCAGACTCCACTGGGGTTAGCACTTAGTCCTCTTCTCCGGAGTAGTCCATATCTGTATGGCTTTCCCTTATGTGGAATTACCTTTTCCTTCAAGCATATGAATCTCAGTCCTCTCCGGAAGTCAGCGTGGGTATGTGTGACAGTGGTTCTCCCGATGAGTCATTTGGGACAGTGTTTAGGAAGCTAATATAAATCACAAGTCTCCTCTGAAGCTATCCCTGTTGGTGGTCGTATGCCTGCGTCCTTGAATCAGACAAGACAAGTTTCTGTTTTCAACATTGTAATGAAGCACCATCAATATATAAGATCTGAACAGTTATCCCTTTACATGTCACTGTGTATACATCTTTAAAAATGTGAATTATTCTAGCTGTTAAGCATTTTTTTCTCCTTATAGATATCCAAGCTCTTTAGCACTCTCTGTGTTTGTTAAAATACTAAAGATAAAGTTTTGAAAGGAAATTTGCAACATAAGCATTTTCAGATTAGTCTAGGAGCAAATTTGATAACACTGACCAAGGAGCAATAAAAATTTCTCAACTCTCCCTAGAGGAAGAAAGTAGATACACAAGCAGGGACTGTGTTGCAATTGTGCATGGAGATTCAGCTGCTTTCTAGACTCAGAATGTGTTCCAGGTCAGTGGGATATTGCTTGGTACTCGTTTCTGCCTGTGGCCTGAGGCAGGGTGATGTGGAGATGGGAGGCTGAACAGAGAATGCTAGGGTCTGAGGAGCTGGTTTTTTAGTGTAGACAATAAAATAGCTGGGAGAGTATCACATGAAATAGAATTGTTCTATAGAAAATACTACCACTTGGAATACTGCCAAGCTTTCTCTATCCAAGTGTTTTTCTTTACAGTTAAATATTTCTCTCTTCTCTCTTTTAAATTTTTGTTGTTGTTGAAGAAATACAAGTAACAATCCAGATTGAATAAAAACTGACCTAAATGCTCAGTAGAACACAAGTTCATAAATCTCTCTTTGGATTTACTGTATTGACACAGAAATTTCAATAAACGCTTCCTCATTGCAGTGGCGCCAATGGCATGGACAGGCTGGGCTCCAGAGAGGGCTCCTAGGCGAATACAGTGACTGGATTATGAGTGGCCACGAGGAAGACTGTTTCTTGAAAATCTTTGTACTTTATCTGCTTTGCCTCAGGCAGGACTCTTCTTTTCTTTAGATTTGTTTCCCCATCTTATAGAAATTCTGCCCACAGATAATTTTCAAATAATCCAATATTTCCTTTGGTGTTGAAAAGTAATAATTCAGGAAGAAGCATTCCTAGGGAAATCACTCATTTCTTCTGTATTGGTTAACTAGTAGGACTAACCTGAAGCACTAAAGTAGATTTTATGTGAAAACTGGTCTGTCCATTCCTATCAAACTTGAATATAAACAGGGAGCATGTGGTATCCTGTGACCTAGTAGACAGACTGGATCTTGACAAAGTAGATGTGCAAAATTTTAAAAAATATCCGATAACCTAGAATATTTTGTTGTTGTTAGTGATGCTGTGTATGACAGAATGAAACATTCCTTGACACTGCGCCATGCCCCACACTGTGTCAGTGTTTCTCTGCTATTCATAAGGTTTTCAATGGTGGATTGTTTCAGGAATGGGTTGTCCGGTCCCTCTCCCTATCCCATAGCACCTGGTATTTCCAGGTGGTCTCCCATCCAAGGACTAACCAGCTCCACCCTCTCCCCCTTTGTGTAGTTTCTGAGATCTGACAGGATCAGATACCATGGTGGCATGGCTGTAGGCTACAATATTTTTGTTGTTGTTAGGTTCCATGGAATCTGCATCCAACTCATAGCCACCCTAGGTACAACTCGTGAAACACTATTGTTCGTGCTTCTATGTTATTCGTAGGGTTTTCAATGGCAGATTGATTTTTGGAAGTGGGTTGCCAGGCTCTTCTCCCAAGTCTACAGTATATGGTATTCCCAGGAGGTCTCCCATCCAAGTACAAACTAGGCCTGACCCTGCTTAGCTTTCCAGATCTGATGGGGTCCGATGCCACAGTGCTACAGCCACAGGAAGAATATTTTAGATTAGTCTTATTATTAGTCCTGAAACCTTAGACATCTTTTGAGTCATTTTAGAACTTTTGGTATTTATTTTTATATGTGGATCTGAAATTCAGGTTTGGAGAGTGGCAATGACTCCTTGAGTATTTTCATTGTTCTTGTTTTTGTATATATTCAGTTCTGCTGGTTCACTGTTTACCAGAAAATGCAGCTGAACAAGACACTCTGAAAATCAACTTCTAGATTAGTCAAATTTATTCTTTGCTGAGGATCTTGTTATCTCCACTGATTTGCTGTAGCATACTTATGGGAAATCCTAAGACAATGAAAACTCAGCTCACAACCACCTTGAACCACTAGAAAAAAAATGCACATAAAATTTACTTCATGGCCCTAGCACAGAAGTTACCTTCTTATAGAAATACTTTTCAGAAATTATTTATGGTGCCAATCCTAAAGTAGAATTTCAATAAATTATATACTGAATCTGTTGGAATCAGGAGGAAAAGCATTTCCTTCGTGTTTTAATGTTTCTCCAAATTTCCTCAAGAATTCTGATGAAAAGTCATTAAAATCTAGAAAATGATGAAAATGGCTTCTTGAATATTTTTTCCTTTTTTTTTTCTTTTTACTTATTTTTTTTTAGACAAGGTCTTGTTGTGTTGCCCAGACTGTCCTGGAACTCACTGCTTTCACCAAGCTGGCCTCAAACTTCTACCTCAGATTCCTGAGTGCTGGGGTTATAGGTATATGCCACCACTCCAGGCTTTATTTTTTTCCTCTTAATAGCTTGATTTTTTGTTAAAATTATTATATACCTAACGACATTTTCAAACAGCAAAATAATTCTCCACCAATGATTTATCAAATCAATATTGTTAGTAATAAACCTACTTTTCAGTATGTTCTTCTGTGTTGTACAGGCTAATCTCAGTTTATGTATTTTTAAGCTTTCATATAAAATTACATGGGAAAGACTACAATTAGAACTGGCTACAGTGAAAATGTAGCCAATGCTAATTTATTTTCTGTATACCACCCATCATGTTAGTTGTTAGGCATGGACAAGTCGGGCCCAATTCATAGTGACCCTACACAGAACTGAATGAATCTCTCCCTGACACTGGACCATGCCAGGTGCTATGTCATTGCTTCTCTGCTATTCACTGGGTTTTCAATAGCAGATTGTTTCAGGATTGTATGGGGAGTAGATTGCCAGGTCCTTCTTCCAATAGCACAGTATAGTATCCTTTTTATTTATAAACAAATTGATGTTTTTCTGCATTTCTTGAACTTCATGACTTTAACAAACTCACCTATAACATTTTCATTTAAACTTATATACTTAATTCTCTTTTATTCTCAGAAGTGCTTTAATAGTTTAGGAGATTTGATATGCCTACTTTGTAATTTAAGAATGTAAATGAAATCATTGCTAGAATTGACACCTCTGAGCCATAGCTCATGACTGTTTTATTTAAGTAAACATATAGAAGAGAGAGGGAATAGATAATCAAACCTTTAGATATTTTGTCAACATGCTGTTAAGTGTCCAGATGGTTTAGCAGCATCTGGCATTTGATGATTTTGTTTATTCCCATGGCTGTTTAGTATTATACAGGCTCAGAGGTGTCCCCTGGATCCAAAAATCCTGATGATCTTTTCCAGCATGGATATCAAATTACCTACCAGAATCCGTAGTAAAGGGTCTATTTGTATCATCATCCACTGTGTCTGTGCCTGTTTTTACCTACATCCACATTGGCCCCCATCTCATTCATTTTCTGCTGCTATACTAGAATATCTGAAATTGGGAAATCTATAAAAAACAAAAATTTAATTCTTACCATTCAGCACACAGGGAAGTTTAGTAGAAAGATACTGGAGGCTGGGCAGGGACTTCTTGCTGCATCACCTTGTGGAAAGTAGAAGGCCAAGAAAGCTGGAGAATGCAGGAAAACACAGGAGCTAAGGTCACCCTGAGAACAAGTGCCCTCTCCTGATAAATGACCCATTCTCATGACAATGACAGTGACCAGTTCTTGAGGGCAGAACTCGCCATCTCCCACCACTGTTATATTGAGAATTTACTTTCCAACATATGAAATTTAGGGACATACTTGAACAATAGTGCCTCCTCCACAGACATAAGTAAATCAAAGTTTCATAAAGTAATATATAACCTTTCTAAATATGGTGACTTTTATTTTTTATTCTATTTATTCTATTCTCTATTCCATCATTCTAAAAATTAATAACTGTCCATATTAATTCCACTTCCCATTGGATTAACAGGTTTCAGTTCCTACTTGGAAGACTTATTTTTTTCAATACTAGAAGGTTAAATTCAGGATTTCCCTTGTGCTAGGCAGGCACTCCACCACTGAGCCATATTCCCAATTCCTCTTTTGTTTTTTATTTTGAGACAAGGTCTCACTAATTTGTGTAGGCTGCTTCTAGCCTTGAACTCAAGATCGTCTTGCTTCCACCTCTGAGTCTCTGGAATCAGGGAGTGCACCTGGCACTTGCAAAACTTTAACAAGCATTTACCTCTAATTAGGAGTATCCTCCTTATGAGATACTGTGGTATGTAACCTTCTGCTAGTATTCAGAAAACTAGTGCAGTTCAAGCTTTAGTGTTGGCAAATATACTGTGCGTAGGATACTTCTTGCATAATATAAGAAACTTTTAAAACCCCTGTCGGGTTTCTACCAAGGAAAGAGAGAGAGGAAGAGTTAGGGGACAGGGTCTTACATGATCCATTGCATTTCAGTAGTTTGAATTACCAATCTTAGTGAATATTCCCCAGAGAAATATTCAGCTGTCACTTGTAACAGACAAGATGTCAGCTCACTCATGAGCTGTCAGCTACTTGGAACTAACCATTTCCCACTGTTGTACTTTATATAATCAGGATGGAGTCACCTCTGTATCCCACATTTGGTTTTTCAGGTATGGAATGATTTACTGCTCTTCTGTGGTGTGTATGTTTGTTTCCACCCGTCCCCAGCAAATTCATATGTAGAAATCCTAATCCAAAGATGGTTTTATTGGAAAATGATTAGGTCATGAGGGAAGAGCCCTAATCAATGAGACTGGTGCCCTTATAAAAGAGGCCTGAGGGAGCTCTCTATTCCTTCTATCTTGTCAAGTGAATGGGGAGAAGATATCTTTGAATGAGGAAGCAAGTTTTCATTGACAATGAAGCTTTGATACTTTTGTGTTGGACTTCCAGTCACTAGAAATATGACAAATAAATTTCTGTTCTTTACAAGTCACTTATGCATAATATTTGGTTATAGCTGCCCAAATGGATTAAGGCTGCCCCACTGCCAGAAGACTCTTTAATCTTTTCTTCATGAGCACACTGTTACAAATCTCCTGCTAGTAAAACTCCAGTTAACAGTTACAAATCTCCTGCTTATACCTGAGCACATCACTACTACCATATCTCAGTGACCTAAAGGTGAATATGTCAAAGAACATCCTGTTTCTTTGACAGCTTGCTGTCCAAAGCAGTTAAGCTTTCCCTTTAGATTGTAACAATTATTTTGACCATATCATTCTTATACACCAACAGCATATCTCTCTAGGATCCTGATTATATTGAGAGATTCAAAAACACTGAAATCATTAAGCAAGGTTACTCTTAACAATCCCAGAAATGAAAATATCTGCTGCCTTTAACAAATGGAAAGAAGATTACTATGCAAAAAGAATAAATCTCAGACCTTCATAATATACAACAATAATTTCCTGTAAGAGATTACTTGCTGCTGTGTTAAATAAGTCATATTTAATTTGAGCATATTTTCTCATTTTTACTCTTAATGTAAAAATAAAATAAATGTTCCACACTAGTTTTGTCAATAAGTAAATAAATAAATCTCATATAGTTAAATATTTAACTTCAGGATGGATAATACAAATCTCAAGTTTTTCCTCTAATATTTTCAATAAGTAGTATTACCTCAGTTTGGTGGAGTATTTGCTCTACATGCTCTGAGGCCCTGGGTTCAATCTGTAGCACCACAAAAATGGGCGAAGGACCTGGCAGCCCACTCCAAAAACAATCCTGAAACAGTTATCCATTGAAAAACTTATGAACTGTAGAGAAGCACTGACATAGTGCCAGGCATGGCACAGTGTTGGGGAATGTTTCATTTTTTTGTACATAGATGGGGTCACTATGAGTTGGACCTGACTTGATGGCACCTAACAACAGCAATTATTATTATGGCCATATGACTTTCTAAATTATTTTTATGTCCTCACCTTTGTCCTTTATTGTTGATGCTAGAAACTTAGCCAAGATAGCGGTCAAAATTCCTAAACTTAACCTTCCTTCATCTCAACTTTTTCTGTATCTGAGATTTAAATTGAGTAGATACTAAGTACATATTAGTTTAATAAATAACTTTAATTGAATTGATATTTATTTGCTAGTATATGTTCACTTCTGGATTTGTTTTTATTTCTTTCATTCCTTTATTTTTCGTTGTAATCATTGTTGTTGTTATTGTTAGGTGCCATCGAGTTGGTATCCAACTCATAGCAACCCTACATACAACAGGGGAAACACTATTGTCAGTGCTTCTCTGCTGTTCATCGGGTTTTCAATGGCAGATTGATTTTTGGGAGGGGGTTGCCAGGTCCTTCTCCCAAGCCTATAGCACCTGGTGTTCCCAGGCGGTCTCCCATCTAGGTACTAACCAGGCCTGACCCTGCTTAGCTTCTGAGATCTGACAGGATTGGATTCCACAGGGTTACGGCTGCAGGCTTGTAATTATAGTGTTATTCACTTTTATTCCTAGAACTTTTAATTTCTCTGAGGCTACTTCAATGTCTCAAGGTACCTTTGATTTTTAATCTGATTTGTTATCCCTTTATTTTGGGTAAACTGAAGAGTTAATCATATCTCTCTCCAATTATCAGTGAAACTTCTCTCCAATAATCAATGAAATAATCTGGTCTCTAAGACTGACTCATTATGAACATCCATTATTAAGTGTATCTATCATAATAATATCAATTTATGAGTCCTTGATATATGCCTACCTTCAACTAGTAGTTTTGTGATACCAATACTTCCCAGTGTGTGGGATTCCCACAGCAGGTGCAGACCTACCAAAATTCACTGAAATACGTTAAGAATTACACAAAGTTATGCCCATATGGAAAATGCATTGGCTGCCATTTCGTTTTCAGATGGTATACTGTAGTGAAAATTGAATTTAAGTTATTTCTTGTTCCTTTTATAGAGCTCACATTTGGTCAGATTTAACTCATTTAAATGTTATTGTGAAATTATCTAACACTGCAGGTACTAACTGTACATACTAATTGAGCTCTTGGATAGAAATGTTGGTGGGGAGGAATACTTGATTGTGTTCCATGCTTATGTTGGAGTCCAGGTGACACTGACGTCTGGTGATGAAGACAGAGAAGAAAATACTCTGTACGTTTTAAAATGTTATTTTAGTCTTTCACTTGCTTTCAAGATGGAATATACGGGACACAAATGAAAAGACAACTAGGAAATCAAATAGTATTTTACTGCAGAGGATCATTAGAGATAGTTAAAGGCCTTTGGACTGGGTGGACAGAGGGGAGACAGGCATTAGGAGGAAATAAAGCTTTATGAGTCTTAAATGTTGGAAGAGTAATGAACTCAGAAGTAGCACAGTGTAAATAATCTCCACATGTATGATAAAAACATTTCACTAATTGTATATTAACACTTCTTCAAGTTCTTATAAGGAATTTTGGCTGTTTATAGTTTTTATTGATGTATATTATGATTTAATATATCTCTTGTCCATAAGTATTTTTTTCAATTCTAGGAATGATTCAATTACAAATATATGTAATATGAGCAGAAATCCATAGATTCACTGAGAAGAGAAATAATACAGAGGTTGATCAAAATGGAACCATACAGAATGATATTTAGAATTGACCACTCTTTCAGTCCAGATTATCTCATTACTTACTAGTTATCTATTGGCCTTATGCTCTGTATAGGTGGAGATGGAGAAAGAAAAAAAAAAAACAAAAAACAGAAAACACTAATTTAAAAGACTGTATTCTAGAGGTTTAAACTTTATTTGGGAATACAAGTCATACTTATATGAAAAAGTATATATTGATAAATGGTATATATCTAAGGCCAAAAATAGCAATAATGAGAGGGATATGCATGCTGTGATAGTCTGGAGGGATTAGATAGAAAAGATTTCAGAATTACCCACTTAAAAGTGTATGCTCTCAAAGTCCCAGGAACATTCTCCCATTGGGAGAGAAAACTTTACAAAGCTTCAGTCCATTCCTGGCCCAGTTATGTCATGTGCTCCAGTTCTAGGTCTTAGGCCCTTGTGTTGTACTTCAAACAAAGCCATAGTCATATACCTTTCTGCCAGTTACTTCATGCTTTTCTTCTATGTTTTTGTGCCTTTGATATTCAAAAAAGGAACGGGTAATGGAGTTGTCAAGCCAAGAAATATAGTGTTCTAAATCAGGATGTTTTAATAGAATTTGCCACTAAGACATAGATAAAACTGTTCTATGAAGATAACTCAGGGTAGTAGATTAGCAAACAGACATGTTGGAAGGCCCAAGGGCTTTGTTGGTGGTATTGTCTATTTATTTTATTCTATTTTTATTTATTTATTTATTTTTTTGATGCATGCCAAGGGGTTGGGCCCAGGACCTTGCACATATTTCACTAGTATTCTAACTCTCAGCTGCAGCCTCAGCCCCATTTTTATTTTTTATCTTGAAACAGGGTTTCATTATTTTATTTGGGTGGCCTCTGGTGTTGAATTTATAGTCTTCCTGACTCCACCACCAGGCTACAGCTATAGCACACTAGCATCCAATCCTCCCTGATTTCAGAAGCTAAGCAGGGTCAGCATGGTTAGTCCTTGGATGGAAGACCACCTGGGAATACCAGGTGCTGCAGGCTAGGAAGAAGGACCTGGCAAACCACTCCTGAAGCAATCACTATTGAAAACCCTATGAATAGCAGAGTAGCAATAACAAGAGTGGTGGGCATGGCACAGTGTTGGAGATTGTTACATTCTCTTATATATAGGGTCACTATGAGTTAGAGCTCACTTGATGCACTTAACAACAAAAGACTCTATCTCTTGAGTTGCTGGGATTCCAGTCATGAGTAACCTTGCCTGGCCAGTTTTATTTATTTCTGAAATGTTTGTTGGTAGCTCAAGTCAATGAAGGCAGAATGATGCCAGTGGACTGGAAGAATAATGAAGCTTAACATACTAGAGGATGAGGGTGAAAGGTACATTCTATGAAAGAAGAAAAGCAAGATAGATGGCAGGATAGACCTGGATCCATGACGGGGAAAGAGCATGCTACTTTTTTCCCTTGTGTCCTAAGCACCTAATGTAGTATCTGAAGTATGTTGTTGTTCGGTGCCCTCAAGTTGGGTCTAACTCATAGGGACCCTCATACAATTTTCAATAGCTGATTGTTTCAGGATTGCTTCAGGAGTGGATTGCCATGTCCTTCTCTCATTTTAGATATAAAATACAATCTGTTGAGTAACTGCTTGAGAGAGAATATCATATTTGCGATTCCAAAGGTGGATGAATTTCAAATGATGGTGAAAGATAGGGGATGGTTCCACTAGTGAGTGCCTGGTTTGAGGAAATATAAGATACTAGAGCATCACCTGCACATTGAGGAATTGTAAAGCCACAATACTGCCTGAAGGCAGGTGATTCCATCACTCTCTCCCTCTCCCTTTCCCTCCTCCTCCCTCCCTGTCTGTCTCTCACCCTCCCTCTCTCTCTCTAGCCCTCTCTCTCTGCCTCCCTCTCTCCCTCCATGTCTCCTTCTCTCTCTCTCTCTCTCTCTCTCAGACACACACACACACACACACACACACACACACACACACGCACACCCACATACACACACAGAGAATGGAAACCTCACAGATAATAAAAGGAAAAAGTGGGTTTAAAGCCCAGTGGATAATAAAGAATAAACAGATCTCTCATCCCAGTCCCTTAGGTTGGTGGAGGACATGGGACACAGGGGAGAAATGTGTAACAGATTTGGTCACATAGTTGTTGTTGTTGTTGTTAGGTACCATCAGGTTGGTATCTGACTCATAGCGACCCTCATAGGGTTTTCATTGGCTGTTTCGGCATTGCCTTGGGAGTGGATTGCCAGGCCCTTCTCCCATTTTTGCTGTGCTAGGAATTGAACTCAGGACCTCAGAGACTGCAGCACAGCGCTCTACCAACTGAGCTAAATCCCAGCCCTTAGTCACATAGTAGTTTTGGTTAAATCATATTTAGCAAGAGAAAGGAATGGTTGTAATAAAAAGGGCGGGGGTTATTCAGAACAGAATAAGGGCATAACTGCAGCCAGTCTTGAAAGGAATGGAATTAATATAAGGTTGAGAATTCAGGAATATAAAGAGAAACTGAATGCAATAATGGGAGTTAGGGAAACTGCTACAGGGAGATTGGAAAAATGAGTTTTTTAAACCTTAAAGATATTTATTTTGCTACAATTACTGGGCATCCAAGTGGAAATATTCAGTGAGCAGATGAACATGTTTGAATGCAATTACTTAAAATATTTTAAAATGCCCATAATTTTGACTACTTTCCTTTCAATTTGTAATATTTTACAAAGGAAATGAGTACTATGACACAATATAATCAATCAATACTGGTGGGGAGTTTAAAATTGTTTAGGATGGAAAAGATAGCATTAAGTGAGCTCTTACTGTGATTCAGACAGGATTTGAAGAGCTTTAAAGGCTTCAGTATATTATCCCTGAAAAGGTGTTAAGTGGTAAATACCCATTGAGTATGCCCTAAGCCTTGGCTCAGTTGGTAGAGCGCTGCGCTGCAGTCTCTGAGGTCCCGAGTTCAATTCCCAGCACTGCAAAAATGGGAGAAGGACCTGGCAATCCACTCCTAAGGCAATCCCAAAGCAGTCAGCCATTGAAAACCCTATGAGGGTCGCTATGAGTCAGATACCAACCTGAGGGCACCTAATAACAACAACAACACCAACCCATTGAGTATAAAAAAGGTAAATAGATTACCCTACATTTACACAGAATTTGGTATTGGAGCCAAGATTGGACCCAAAGTAAAGTTTTCAACCACTACATGATTTTCTTTCCCAATATTAATATTTTAAAAAATATTTCCCGTTCTAATAACTATCAATTTTCCCTATGATTGTGGAACTCTCCTTTTGGTGAGTTCCATTTTTCTATATTCAGCAAGAACAAGTAGAAAGGGTTAAGCAAAGAGGGAGTAAACACTGACAGAATAATGTGAGTCAGTGTGCAGGCATTACAAAGAGATGAAGGATGACACATCATAATTCAATGGGATGATAAAATGTGATGGATTTCCTAGCCACCCAATCTTTCACTGACAGGTTTGTCCCTTTCTTTCTGATGCAGCTTGATTACACTGGCCTAGAAGAAACTGAATAGCCCTGGTGTTAGAAGCTACTGTGATGGGCTGTCAGTCACTCACTCAGAGGTGAGATGAACTAGGTTATAGATAATCCCTAAACTTTTCCTACAGTGATCTGAGTCAGGTGTCTGTGCTATCCTGAATCCTCCCAATATCTACTAAATCTTGTTGAAGGGTTTATACAATAAGGTTGGAAGATTTGAAATCTCAGAACTGAAGCTGCTTCAGAGCAACTAGGTCAGCTCATTTCTTCTAGAACCATGCCTAAGAAACAGGTTTACAGTATTTACTGGTTAACTTCACTGGATTAAATTTAATTAACAGAGGACAATAAAATATTTTACATGATATGTATAAAATTATAGACTCTTGCTATCATAATTTTAAAATGTTTAGATCCATATTTATTGACTTGGAGTGATAAAATGTATTATTGGATGAAAGAATAGTTCCAAAGTACATCATATACTTAGGTTCCTTTTATGTTATCTAATTAGAATACTTCATATGTATGTTGTTTTTATTTGGTGCATGGAGTTGGGTCCAACTCATAGTGACCCTATATACAACAGAATGAAACACTTCCCAGCACTGTGCTATGCCTAGCACTATGTCAGTGCTTCTCTGTTATTCATAGGGTTTTCAATGGCAGATTGTTTCAGAATTGTATTGGGAGTGGGTTGCCAGGTCCTTCTCCCATTTTTGTGGTGCTGGGAATCAAACCCAGGTCCTCAGATAATGTACAATAGCACTCTACCAACTGAACTAAACCCCAGCCCCATTTCATATGTACATCTGTCTGTAACTGAACTATCTGGAGGCCATATAGCATAGTGCTTATATGTGTGGGCTTTGGAATCAGCGTGACAGTGTTTTAGCCCTAGAAACTTCTGTCAGTTTTTCTAACTATGAGTAAATTACTTAATTTTACTGTGCCTTGATTTCCCAATTTGTAAAATGTAATAATAATGGAATTATGACCACTTAAAGATCATATGTAAAAAGGTTCCTATAATGCCTAGGTTATAGAAAGCATGCAAATAATTTAACTATTAGTCTTACTAAAATGAGACAAATATGAAGGAAGGCTTACTAGTTTTTATCCATTTGTCCTGCATTATTCCTATAATTGGGGATATTATTTTATGGTAAGACAAGGCATTTTCTTAATATTTAGGAATAAAATAGTGTTTGGAGTTTTTTTATTTAGAAGGGATTTTATATGGCATGCAATTCCAATTTTCCAAGTACAGAAACCCCCAATGTAATTTCTCCAATAGATTTCTATTCAAGTTCTGCAGAAGGTCCTCATGGTATATCTCAACTAGATTATAAGTTCACTGAGGATAGATCATATATCTTTCAGTCTTTTTGAAAGCTCATGGAATAATTACTGCATAAATATGACTTTGGTGAGGTATGCTTAGAGAAATCAAGTGCCTTTGTCCTTTCTCTCCCAAGGTATAGCCATCCTATCACAATACGTACATATCATGTACTACAATTCTCATTCTCCCCTTATACTTTAGAGGGTTTCAGTAACATGGCCTCCTGAGGGCCAATGGAAAAACACCCATCCCCATCCTTCTCCTGGGTTTCTTTCACGAGAAAAATTTGTAAATAGAAGACTTTAACTTTCCTTACCATCATCAACCTTAACATCTGTCTCATAAACAGCATCTCAAGTCCTTAAAAACCTATTTTATAAGAGCATGGCAGGAGATAGAGCACTAAGGGTGTGTTAGGGAATATCTGTTGGAGTTCCCTTCTCTCTTTGTTGTTGTTGGGGTTATTAGGTGCCCTTGAGTTGGATCTGACTCATAATGGACCCTGTGTACAACAGAACAAAATACTCCCTGACACTGTGCCATGCCTGGCACTATGTCAGTGCATCTCTGGTATTCATACAGTTTTCAGTGGTTGGTTGTTTTGAGAGTGGACTACTGGGTCATTCTCCCATTTTTGCAGTGTTGGAATCTAACACAGGGCCTGGGAAAACACAGAGAAAGTACTCCACCAACTAAGGTAAGCCCAGCCCTTCCCCTTCCCTCTACCCTCTCATAAATTACCTCACACAAATATCTCATGCAATACTTCCCAGAATTATCTTGAGATCTGGGGACAGGGTAGGAGAATAAAGGAATCTATACCCTAGAATGTATAATCCTTTTAGACATGTGATACTTTACCTGGGGTTAAGAGTCTGTTAAAACAGTGTCTCAAATTTTACCCCCAAATCAAATTACCTGTGGCCCTAGGGACCTTCAAGTTTCTTAAAGAGGAACTCTTCAGCCAAGAAGTGCTCGGCATTTAGGTAGAGTTGTGTGGTATCAGGGTGAAGAAGAGGGAGACTGAAATATTTTGTTCTGAAAGAACCAGCAGTCATAAACAGAACTTAAATTACTAGAAGTAAAAGACTAGATATATACTATTTATATTTTGACAAGCATTAAACACACTGGGTTTGGTTTTCCCACTCGTAAATTTTGTTCACTCTGTCATTGTGAAGTAAATGCTGTTCTTCAGGCATTCATCAACACATGCTCTTACAAAGCTGCTCAAATAAAGCTAGAGAATGACAGCAAACACCCTTTACTGAGGCAATGACTTTGTTCTTCCTGTTCATCCCTTCTTTAGTGACTTCCAGAGTTCTTGACTTTCCTTGCCTCTCTGAATTTACAAAAATCTGCTCTTCTGTGAGTTAACTTCTCTTGTCTTGCCCTGTAAACATTGTCATTCTTCTGAGACAATAATTTAAAAAATATATAACAATGTTGATTAATTGTCAAAAAAAACAGAAGGTGGCATTTGAATACATTTATAAGCTTCTGGAAAATTGTTTTTTTTAATTCTAAGAAGTATCATTTTGCTATATTTACTCTAAGTTTCTCAGAAGAATACATTTTATTATGGCTTTCTTTGCATAGTCAATGCAACATCATGACCCAATAATAAACACAAATCTACTTGTAGCATTTATCCTACATCTAACTGTTGGTAGCAATGGAAAGCTATTGAAATCCATAGGTGCATGCTTGGATCTAGGATACTAGCTAGGCTAAGACTTCAGTGTCCTCATTTATAAATCGGAATAATAATTGCTCTTACCTCTTGGTGGGGATTAAATGAGTAAGCCCTCAGATTTACCTACTTTCACTATTTTTCTTTCTATACTACTGCATTTTATTTGGCTTCTGAGCAGCTTCCTTCCTTCTTACCCTTCGTGAGCTAATTCCACTTCTTTAGCATTTATTTTTTCCAGAGCCTTGTGGCTTTACACCATTTTCTCTTCATCAATATTTCATAACTTAGTTTACCCCTTCCCTCAATTTCTTATTATTCATTAATTATCAGAATATCTAAAGCAAAAAAAATATTTTCAATGAAGAGATTTACAAATCTGTTCTCATTGGCACATATAACACTATACAAATACTTTTTTCTCTTAAAAATGTATACTGTGCTATTTCCAGTTCCCTTGTGAATATATTCTTAATAACAATTATAATATTTTTACATTCACTATATGAATATAACAAGTATAATCTTAAAATGCATTTGCATAAATGGAAGTACTATGTTTTCTACCTTTTTTTTTTTTTTTTTTTTTCAGTACAGGGGGTTGAGCCCAGTGCTTTCATGCTTTGCAAGCTCTGGACCACTGAGCTGCTGCCTCCAGCTCCACTTTTTTACTTTCTGAGACAGGGTCTCACTAAATTATGCAGACTGCCTCTCGTCTCAAATTTGCAATCCTCCTGCCTCTGCCTTCTGAGCCCCTGGGATTACAGGGGTGCACCACCGCACCTGGCTTCTACCTATTTTTTGATTGGTTAACTTGATTCTTAAAATCATACAGGGAATAGTGTCTACATTAAATTTGTATGAGGCCTTAGATAGATACTGTGCTAGAAATACTCTTAAACTGGATCACTTTCCTGGGGGTCATTTTATTAAAATTAGTCTAGTTGACAGTAATTTGCATTCTTGAAAGAATATGAAAGATGAAACATAAATATGTGGAGTTACATTAAAAAATATATGTGTCTGAAAAAACTCAAGGCTACTTGTAGGTTTATTTTTTTCATTTTCCCTGTTTTGTCTTACCTTTGAGCAATTCGCACCGCATACAAAATTGAATTATTTTGCATATTTCATTTTTACCAGATTATGTCATAGTATGAACATACAGGACCAGCATTATGTGTATCTTTTGCAGGTAGTAATTAGATGAAGCAATGCAAGCAATCTCAAAATAATCAGCTATTTTAAACTCTATGAGGGTTGCTATGAGTTGGACACAACTCTGAGGCACCTAAAAACAACATGCATTTTTTTACCCTATTTTTACATAGATAAAATAAAAAATTTTCTTGTTTTAAGATGAAGACTCTACCTGGTGAATATTCTTTTGCATTTATTCATATATATATATATATATATATATATATATATATATATATATGTATATATTAGATTTCTAATCATCTAATTTGAAATGACATACATTGGTGTAATTCACTTACTTATTCAAGCAACTTTTGTGGATTCAGTGTAGGCCAAACCTTCTCCTAGACTCTGGAATTAATAGGAACAAGAAAGATATAATATTTGTTTCCATGAGCTTTGAGCTTTCAGTGAAAGACACAGGCATGAGGTTAAAGATAAGTGTGGCAATACTTTTCAGTGCCCTAATGGCTCTGTGCCTGCTGCCAAACACTGTAGCATCAGATCCTATGAGATCTGGGAAGCTAAACAGGTTTGGGCCTGGTTAATACTTGGATGGGAGACCACCTGGGAACACCATATACTGTAGGCTTGGGAGAAGGGCCAGGCAAGCCACTCCCAAAAATCAGTCCTCCACTGAAAGCTCTATAAATAGCAGAGAAGCACTGACAATAGTGTTTTGCCTGTTGCATGTAGGGTCGCTATGAGTTGGACACCGACTGGATGGCACCTAACAATAACAATGGATCTCTAAAGAGGGGCACCACAATAGTTTTAAGGAAGGAGCTGCCAATTGTATATGAACGTGTTGCTTAAAGAAGCAATAAATTTAGTTGTCAAATTTGAGATTGTCCAACTAGGAAGAAAAGAAATAGAGAAGACAATAATCCTAGAAAAACAAGTTTCAAGGCATAAGAAAACATAGGACTTGAAAAAGCAGACTTAAGTAGATTGTGGCAAGACATAAGGTCTATACAAGCAGCCTTAGAACATATGAGTCAGACCGTTTAAAGGTATGACTTCAGAGAAAATGAGGGTGAAGGGAGATGTTGAGATATATGGAAAGGGAATTACTAAAAGGAAACAAGTTTTTGAGGAAAGTTTAATTTTTTAGAATAACAAATTATCCCCAAACTTGGCATTTAAAAAAGTAAGCACATATTATCTTCTTTTTTGTCCTTTGGGTCGGGAATTTGGAAGTGATTTAGATGAATGGTTATGGCTCAGTGTCCTTCATGAGGCTTTAGTCAAGATGTTAACTACTATGAATCACCTGGAGGCTTAACTCTTTTTTTTTTCCCCTTTGGGGATAGGGTCTTGCTATGCACCTTAATTGTACTCAGAGGAATCTGCACATGGACCAGGAGGCAGTAATTTGAACAGAACAAGGAAACACTGCCTGGTTTAAAGTCAGGAAAGATGTGAGTCAGGGCTTTATCCTTTCACCATACTTTTTTAGTCTCTATGATGAGCACATAATCCCAGAGTCTGGACTTAATGAAAAAGAACCTGGAATCAGGATTGGAGAAAGACTCATTAACAACCTGCGTTATACAGATGACACAACTCTGCTTGCTGGAAGTGAAGAGGATTTGAAACATTTACTGATGAGGATCAAAGAACATAGCCTTCAGTATGGATTGTGCCTCAACAACAACAAAACATAAATCCTTCCAGCTGGGGCAGTGAGCAACTTCATGATAAATGGAGAAAATATTGAGATTGTCCAAGATTTTGCTTTATGTGGTTCTACAGTCAACATCCATGGAAGCAGCAATCCAGAAATCAAAAGATATATTGCACTGAGAAAAAGGTATTACAAAATCCTCTTTAAAATATTGCAAACTGAAGATGTCACATTGAAGAAAAGGTATGACTGACATATGTCATGGTATTTTCGGTTGCATTGTATGCTTATGAAAGCTGGACATTGAGGAATGGAGACAGGAATTGATGCTTTTGAATTATGGTGCTGGGGATGAATATTAAATATATCATTGGGGCTACCAAAAGAACCAACAGTTCCATCATAGAAGAAATGCAACCAAAGTGCTCCTTGGAAGCAAGGATATTTAGATAGCATCTCACATTTTTAGGTCATATTGTCAGGAGGTACAAATCCCCGGAGAAGGACTTTATATTTGGGAGGGTGGGGGCCAACGAAAAAGTGGATTCACACAGTGGCTGCAACAATGGTCTTAAGCATAAAAAAAGATCATGTAGCCAGGCACAGTGCTGCACCCCTGTAATCCCAGTGGCTTGGGAGGTGGAGGCGGGAGGATCGCAATTTCGAGATCAGAGGCAGTCTGCGTAACTTAGCAAGACCCTGTCTCAAAAAAATGTGAAAAAGAAATGGCCTGGGGGTGCAGCTCAGTGGCCAAGCACTTGCAAAGCATGCAGGTGCGGGGTCCTGGGTTCAACCCCCAGTACCGCAAAAAAAAAAAAAAAAAAAAAAAAGATCATGTATCTGGCACAATGTTGGAAAGTGTTTCATTCTGTTTTACTTAGAGTCATTATGAGTTGGACCCATCTCGAGAGCATTTAACAACAACAATATGTAGCCCAAACTGGCCTCAAATTTATGGATCCTCTTATCTCAGCCTCCTGATTGTGAGGTTACAGGCATGTGCCACCAAGCCAAACTTGTTATTGTTTGTTGTTAGTTGCCATCAAGTTGGGCCCAACTCATAGAGACCCTGTGTATAACAGACAAAACATTACCTGACAATGTGCCATGCTCAACACCATTATCAGTGCTTTTGTGCTATTCATAGGGTTTTTGATGTCTGATTGTTTCAGGAGGGGGCTGTAAGGTCCTTCTTCCATGGCTATAGCACCTAGTATTCCCAGGTAGTCTCCCATCCAAGGACTAACCAGGGAAACCCCTGCCTATTTTCCAAGATCTGATGAAATCAATACCAGGGTGGTATAGCCATATACACACTCAGCTTGAAGAATCTACATCCAGAATGGTTTACTCATATGGCTGTTGGCAGGAGACTAGTTTCTTGTCTTCTGGGTTTCTCCACAGATATGCTTGAGTATCTGTATGTTATAATAGTTGACTTTCCCAGAGCAAGTGATCCAAGACAATTGAGAAAAGCCACAATGTCTTTTATGATCTGGCCTCATAAGTCATATACTTTAGTTCTGAAATACTGCTGAGCTATGGTTATATAGTTCAGCACAATTCAGTGTGGGGGAACACCTCAAGAGGGCATGAGTACCAGGAGGCATGGACCATTAAGGTCGTCTTAGCTCGCTACCATATGTGTTGAGTTTCAGAGTCAGGAATTAACAAGTAGTAAGGAGTTGGATATGTGGTTCTGGAATACTAGGAAGAGCTCTACATTGAAAAAAGAATGTTTACAAAGATGACAGATAAAAGGCAAAACATCACATTGTAACATCTGGGAATATCTGCATTCAAAAGATGATCACAGGGAAATACCATATTAAAAAGTCTGGAAAGGGAAAAGGTCAGGTAGTAAGGATGATAGTCAGAAAATAATGGTAGCCTTGAAACCAGAAGTGGGGAATTTCATGTGGTGCAAATGAAGATGAGGAAGAAAATATTAGGTGTGATAATTAAGAGATAAATAATAACCTTTTCCTGTGAATTACAAGAGTTAACCCCAAAATATGAAAATAAAGTGAAGAAACGGAGGCAGTAAGTAGTACAGAGATGTGACTTAAAAGTAAGTAGAAAGAGGAGCCATAATAGAATGAGAAATGCAGGAAAGGGTCATGTCCATGATGGAAAGAAAGTGAAGATACAGGGACATAAAGGAAGATTAAACATTTAGAAAATAGAATCACTAAAAGAGGAAGAGGAGAGTCCTAGAAGACATATATTCTCACAGCAAGTCCAGGCAGAGTGAGAACTTACTACAAATTTGGATAAAATTTCTGCAGAGATGTGAAGTAGGGTGTGGGTGTTAATAGTGGGTAATTGAGATCGTACATGGTGTAGAAAATCAATATTCTCTGAAAACTCTAACAGAGTTCTTGTGACAATGGGGCTTAGAACAGTAGATTTGAGGACCTTAGACAATGGGTAGTTTAGAATAGCCTTGGGAGTAGAAATGGGTGACCACACCAGGGTGACCAAGTGTTCTAGGGATTCCATTGAGATTGAAGATCGTAAATTTATAATGCACCAGTGGGCACTTTTGAACTTAAAAATATAGAGTTCAGAAAATGAGGTCAAGAGAAGTTTTATTGATTGGTAGTTCAAGGCAACTCTACAACTTTGTTACATGAGCTTAAAGGTTTTTCTACCATTTGAAGCCAAGAAAACAAAGGAAAATTAACCACTCTGAAGCTGTTTCCTCATCTGTAAAACTAAGATAATAGTAATATCTGCCTTATGGAGTTGTTAAGATTAAAGGAGTTAATATATGTAAAACATTGAGGAAAACAGATCATACATGGTAAACATTCAATAAAAAGTAGCTTTTATGAGGATTATGTTTTGTATTAGAAAGGTGTACTTTGAAATATTTGTTTAATAAACGGTATAGTTTACCTTTGGGCTGGGATTTAGCTCAGTGGGTAGAGCACTGTGCTGCAGTCTCTGAGGTCCCGAGTTCAATTTCCAGCACTGCAAAAATGGGAGAAGGGCCTGGCGATCCACTCCCAAGGCAATCCCGAAACAGTCAGCCATTGAAAACCCTATGAGGGTCGCTATGAGTCGGATGCTGACTCGATGGCTCCTAACAACAACAACATAGTTTAAGCACTTTTACAAACAAATTTGAAATAAAATAAATGAATTTTCTTGGAAGATTTGTAACCTGATTATATAGATCAAGGAGTTTCATTTAAGTGCTGAAAGGAAGTGCAGTGACTAATCAGTAAGTCAACAACTAAACTTATCACGTGATACAAGATAGTATTGTTGTTGTTGTTGTTAGGTGCTGTCGAGTTGGTATCCGACTCATAGCGACCCTCTGTACAACAGGGGAAACACTATTGTCAGTGCTTCTCTGCTGTTCATAGGGTTTTCAATGGCAGATTGATTTTTGGGAGGGGGTTGCCAGGTCCTTCTCCCAAGCCTACAACTTCTGGTGTTCCCTGGCGGTCTCCCATCCAGTTATTAACCAGGCCTGACCCTGCTTAGCTTCTGAGATCTGACGGGATCGGATGCCACAGGGCTACGGCTGCAGGCTACAAGATAGTATAGATAACCAATAAACAAACACTTCTCTCTGCTTCCTTATCTGCTCCTGCTTTTTGCAAAGCTTCATCTAGATAAAGAGCCCAGACACCAAATCATTATGACTGCTATCCTGTACCTTCTCATTTTTCTGAAGTCTGAAAATTACCATTTTAAAAAAAATGTTTTGCTTTATAACAATCCTTCTGTTAGCTCCAGGGGCATCAGCATTCTGAAACCAAAATAAATCCATAGATGAATTTAATGCTCAGGAATCTTGTTTCTTACAATTATCTTTCAACCCACCAGAAAGTTCTAGAAAAGCTAGATGAAGGATAAAATCTATATGAACTACAGCCAAGCTTTAGTATCTAATGTCAATATTTTCCTACTTGGTCATGGCCAGAAGGGGATTTGTTTATTTATTTATTCTAGTGGAAAAGGCAGATTTTCTGAATTAAAATAGTTTCATAAAATACATCAGTTCACGTAGATATAGTTTAGAACATTTGAGAAAGTTGAGTACATTTTTCAGAAAGGACAAAAGTTGAAACAGGAGATAAGACAGCTCATTATTTACAAGAATTTTACTATATCTTCTGTGTGAAATAGATTATAGCATTGTACTTCAATTTGGTCTGATTTGACCTTAGATGTTGCCTTGATAATAGATTTTCTTCTCAATTTCTCAAGCACAGTATATGTGGAAATTAACTATCTTATGGAATTATGAGGTACTCATTTTACAGAGTTGTTGTTGAATGTTAAATAAGTTTGTTATTATTGTTAAGTGCTGTCAAGTGGGGTCCAACTCATAGGGACCCTATGTACAACAGGAAAAAAAAAAACAAAAAAATAAAAAAAACTCCCTAACAAGGTCCCATGCCTAGCACTATTGACAGTGCTTCTCTGCTATTCATAGGTCCTTCTCCCATTTTTGCAGGGCTGGGGATCGAACTCAGGGCCTCGGAGTGCACAGAACAGCACTCTACCAACTAAGCTAAATATATGTAAACATTTTGAGAGTGATTTTACAGTCCCACTACTCAAGCCTACTTTTGAAAAAATTCAAGAATATTGAAAAGAATCACTAAGGTAAATATAGTTTTTATATGTGAAATGAAGAGATTATGTCTTTAATTTTATATGTATATCAATTGTAACTGTAGAACACTTCAAGGATCAGCTAAGCACTAAAAACTAAAGGGTAACTCCAGGGTGGGGCAGTAGTTGTGAGAGATCAAACAGGTAATTATTGACTTAATGCAGGTTTATTATATCATGTATATTCATGTCAAATAACATGCAGATATTGAAGTATTGTCATTAGTTTTTTTTAAAATCTTAGTGCCCTGGATCCCTAGCTGTTGAGTATGACTGACTCAGCTTGTCACATGTGTGACCCATGCTTGACAAACATAATGACACATGTTCTGCATTTTGGAACAAGCTCTATGGATTTACCTGCCTTCCCACATGTGCTGTGCTTGGTGCAATGCTGTTTTTGTAATGGCTCACATTGATCTCTTGATTCTGTAGTTAATTAAGATGTATATTGCAGCACAGCCTATGGATTCCAAGGCTCAGAGGATTGGTCAATAGTTTTCTGCAGTTCTGCTATTACCAAGGCAAACTGTCTTAAAGACATAGTCTGTTTTCATTAGCATGTGCATTTTCTTATGCCTCAAGAGATGATACTCTTAGTAGTCAGAGATGGAGAGAGGTAGGCAGCTGTGAGAACATAGAAACATAAGTAGACCAAAGTTCTAAGTCCAGATCACAGCATTACACACTGAGTAAAGTCGGGCAGAATCAGTCTGAAACTATGTCATTAACTATGAAAAAAAGACATCTCAGAGTATCAACATTATAGTATTGTCAGAATCACAGACATTAGAATAAGAGAAAGTATTATGAAATCTGTGAAGCATTGTACATGAGATTTGGAATAGACATGAATCAGTGAAAAACTCAGTATTATTTTAAAATATATATAGATATAGAATGAGGCATAGGTTGAGAAGAAAGAAGTGAGAAGCGAGCAATTAGAGTTGAAGGCTTGAGAAGATGACAACATAGGGAAATAATAGGGGGTAAAAGCTGTGATTTAACCTCAAGATAAAGGTTATATATCAGGGAATAGAAGTAAAAAGGCAAGATAGAAAAATCAAGAAATAAAACATGAGGGTATGCTTACTTTTATCAAGTTCAATCCATTTGGACAATTGGACTATTGACATTTTAGCTATTCCTGGGCCAAATAACTACTGATGTTTGTCATTGATAATAGAGGTTCACAAGGATCATGTAGATGCCATGGCATAATAAATACCCCCTTAGTTTTCCAAAAGCACTTGCTGGAAAAATGGATGGATGTAAAGCTGTTACCTCAATGAAATGTCCAGGTCTCATGGTCACAGCTTTTGGGATAGCACACATGTGGCCAATAGTGTCACTGTCATAAACCCTGAAAGAATCTGGCAGAGGGTGTTTGTTTTTGCCACATTATTCTACCACTATTTTTATATGTTCATGGAAAGGAGAGCCCTCTGTGTTCACCAGCAACTGAGCTCTTGCATTTAGATTAATGGAAAAGGGCAATAGATAGAGTTTGGATGATTTGTCAAGGAAATATTGGGTTACTCAAGAACTGACCTATGTGAAGCAGTAGAAATATGCTGTTTGTTTCAATTATTTAGGTAGGATGGAAGGAAGAGAATGATTGACTTATTTCACTGTCCAAATTTGAGAGAATTTATTTTAGAGCACTAAGGGAAATTCTCACATACCTAGCTGGGTAGCTAAGACCTAGATAAATAGGAGGATAAGTACTGGGTAAATTTGTCCACAGTTTCCTAACATTACAGGAAGATTAAATCCCAGGTTTTGTTTTTAGTGAACAATTATTTTTGAAGTATAAATTTTTCTCTCCCCCCCTTACTTTAGCACTCAAGCCAATGAGTAAATCAGAGGACTTTATGAACACTAATTTCTTCACTATGATTTCACACTCTTGGTGGGTACTGAGGAAACATATGTTCCTGATGACATTGTGCTCTCCTTATGAGTATAAGACATTTACTATTGGGATTAATTCATTTGGTGATATAACCTAAATTAACTCTTCAGAATCACATACAGAAAATCCCAAATATCTGTCAGCAAAATGAATGGTGAGTGGCTTACTCTTCCATAAAGACACATTTATCCCTTCACCCAAATTATTTCTCCCAAAGGGCATTGAGTCTCATTGCCTGAATCTCAACAGAATGCAATTCAGAAATAAATTCTAAATGGGGAGACAGAGAAAACTAATTTATAGCACTGCATATTTCTTCTGAAGTACAGGAGATATTTTGAGTTCTAGGATTTAGCAGTTCAAGTTTTAAAGATTTGTAAACAACACAAGCGTCCATTGAAAAGGATAATTTATTATTTGGCCAAGTGTAAGATTTGAAGCGTATGGTGGTAACTGGGTATATGGGCCACCACCCAGCAACCACAATTCAGCCTGAATTCACAATTCCCCTTTCATGTCCATGAACTACAAAGCACTCATTGAATGTTTCAGTGTTTTCAGAATCACTGAGAGGTTGAAAGGGCCACTTTACCTTTAATGGAGAAAATAATATAATAGCCAAGAATTTGGCAATTAACAAAGGTCTCAGAAACAACGTATGAAAATGTCAAGGGTTTTTTTAAACCACATTGACTTCAATATCCCTAACTGCTCACTCTCCCTTCCTCAACCCCTAGAAATCTCTGCATAGGACTTCAGCCAAAGTAACAAGTAGATATCAAATATTAATATGTTTAGTAAGTAGAAAGGCTATGATTTAAATCTGTATTTGATTTCCAAATTCATCATTCCTACTATGCTGTGCACAACCAAATATACATACATTGCTTAGGAGATCAGTTCGCTCCCAGTCTCAGGTCCTAAACCCCTGCCTAACTCTATATCAAAGCTCCAGAGGCCTTAGTTAAAGAATATTATATACTCCAAGTTCCAGTTCCTATTTGTCCCTAAAAACACTGTGCCCTCTTGTGATGGGACTTCCTGGTAAAAGGGGAAGCAGGTCAGGGACTCTGGAATACTTTTATTTTTCGAAGATCAAGAATTTTGTAAATGTATGACTTTTGTTCCTGGTGAGGTCAGTGTTGGCTTTCTGGAGTACTCTGAATCTTCCTTTTGTGGAAGCAGAGCCCTAGGTCACTCTTAAAAAAACACTTCCCTGAGAGAAGTTGTATATCTTTCAAATCCCACAGGCATCTGTACACTTAGGCTGAGAAAGAAGCTGCTAATGGAGTTTAAAAGGTTACCTTCATTAACTAAAAATAAATTCAAGCAAATGGTCTTCCTTCAAAGAAGGTACATTCAGAATGGGCTCTGTTAAATGAAATGAAAGACAGATGAGTCTCTGCAATGTTTTCCTAGTGTGCTTTTCCTATTCCTGCTCATAAATGTCTGCCATCTCAGAGTCCTCCCTGAAACCTGATTAGACTTCAGGGCCATCATAATGTTTGAAGGTGGCTGAGCTCAGATCAATTCCCTGCATCTTTTCTGCCATGGTAAATCATTTATTGGGATGAATGTTTTACAAAGCAAGGCAAGAAGAAAACTCATGAAAAATAAATATGATAAAACACACTGTGCTGTCCTGCAGCACTCTTTGAGGCTTCCCAGTGTTTAAACTCTCGGTGGTATTGAAGCCATCGGAGCATTTCCCCTCATTAGGTATCACTGCCCAGTTGAACTCAATTAACACGGAGGCCAAGAGGGGACCCTTTATTTCCTCACATATCTTTTGATTCACTCTATTCTATTGCCACTGTTTGTTTGATGTGATCCAGCAACCAACACGGACAGTTCATTGTCACTATAGAAAGGGGGACACGCAAGGTGGGTGTAGTCAGGTTTACTCACTTTTTACTGAAAACAAAATAAGCAAATAGCAGATAAGCAAAGAGAAGCAAAGAAAGTACCTCACTTAGTGGGTAATTAAGCCTTAATTCTAAGAAATGACAAAATAATATGTGCATTCTGAAAGTTCACACTTAAAAGTTCTTAAAAATAGCTTATTTTAACCAGTGGGCAAAATTGCAAGAATCAGTTTTCTAATAATAAAGCTGTTTTGTAACTGAATATTTGAATCATATCTCCTGGGCTGATAATGTGGCATAAAAACCATTAAAACAAAGGAAGCTAAAAGCCTATCTGAATAACAACAGTGACAACTTTGGTTCCTAATTGCATTAGCTTTGCCCACTTTTCTTCTTGCCTTTGCTACACACTTTCATGCTTCTGGAACCAAAAGATAACATGACTGAGGAAGGCACTAATTTATGTGCCTCTGTTATGTATCAGATGCAACTCATAATCTGATTTTGTTTAATCCTCACAACTGTCTGTCAAACTGTCAAATGTTTCCCCCTTTTACTTTAAACTCAAGTGGGAATGTGGCTCAGTGGTACAAGGCTTGACTAACATATGCAAGGCCCTGGTTTGATTTTCAGGACCACCAAAAATAATAATAACAATAACAACAACAACAATAATATAACAACAACAATAATAATAATAATAATAATTGTTATTGTTATTATCATAATGTGCCAGGTGTGGTGATGCACACTTTTAATCTCAGTGACTTGGGAAGCAGAGGTAGGGGGATCTCAAGTTTGAGGCCAGAGGTAACCTGTGTAGGGCAGCAAGAACCTGTCTCAAGATAATAAAAATAAAAAAGCACCTCCATGATAGAGTGCTTACAAAGTATTGGTTCAACTACCCAGTACCATAAACTTATTTAATTAAAGAAAGAAAGAAAATAAGACTAAATAATGTGTTGAAAGTTATGAGGTTGATCCAGGTTTCAAGTCAGTTCTTTCTGAAAATTAGGTGATACCTTATAGGCATCATTTAACACTAAGAACGAGTATTCTAGTCATGCAAGGAGACAGACAGGAACAGAGACAAGTGGAGTGATATGATAGAATTGAGAAGAGTGATGATCCTTCACTGTTATGCCAAAAGAGTATAAATTAAAGGAAATGCCTCCTAAATTTCTCTTGTGGATAACATCTTTTCATGGTTGTACCACCTTCACTACTTCATAATTAAATCTCTACAGAGCCCTCTTCTGGGAATTTTTGCAGATTCTCTGATGTCTTTTGCCAAGAAGAAGAACTCAGAATATTTCTGATCATCATTTCATTCCCAGAAGCATTTAGTAGATTTGAATTAATAACTCTTTTCTATTCCTCCACTGCTTCTCTCTGCCTGGTCCATCTGCTACATTCCTGTCTATTAAGCAAAGGAGAGCTTTGCATTCATTAAATCATTACCTGATTCCAGAATATCAGTGGTTCATACTGATTTTCAGAACTTCCTTGAGTAGGATTATGCTTTCTCAGTTTGATCACATTTCCAACTCCTTCCCCAACACCTGCACTCTTTGTTGTAGCTACATTCTCAGCATCCACATCAGGCTCATCTGGCCTATTCACTTTCCCTTACCAGTTTTTGTTCTGAAATTTCTAACTCTGCTGTGCAGTTCTGAATGAAGTCACTTAAAAATATTTTAACTTAGGAAACATAGGGAGCCATAAAGAACTATTAAAATTCCCATAGTCTCAAAGCCCAGATAATAACTACAAGCCTTTTTCTAAGTAATTTTGTATATTTACTTCAATTATGCACATATATTCTTAGAAAATGTGGATTATATTATGTAATTTTCTAAGCTTTTTATTGATATTCTAATCACTTTTCCATATCATTAATTCTTTAAAAAATTTTGAATATGAGATTAGAAGCAGTCTCCCTATAATTGTATGAATAAAAAAATCCCAGAGTAACAAAAGAGAGTCTGAAACCCTAGGAGAAAAAAAAAAATAGAGAATGCAGCAGAGGATAACAATAAAGGTGTTAACACAACTGAATTAATGCAGCAAAAGAGACTTTGGAACAGAAAGAATAAAATAGTGTGTGCCCACACACTGGTTCTAATCCAAGCAGGGGAAAGGGAGGATCCAGCCCACTGCCACAAGATAAATGCTTCACCTAGACAAAAGGAACCCCATAGATCTTACAAGCTCTAAATCCAGCTCAGAAATCTGAGTTAGTAGCAACTTCCCTGAGGAAAGGTCATTGTTAGAGGAAGAAAGTCTACTTTAACACTTCTCTGAGCTAGAAGCAAAAATGGGCTGCCCTCCTCTAAACAAGCAGATTCCCTGAAACTGACCCCCTGGGGAGTAGGGAGAGGAGGCTCAGCACACACAGAGAGCCAAGGGACAAAAATCCACAGGCGCCAAGAAACATTTGCAGAGGGGAGGTAATGCCTAAAGTTTGTGGTGCTGAGAAAATACGGAAATGTGCTTGCAGTTTGTAAACTCAGCCATGGCCCCAGTGACAGTGGTACCCGAAGGGCATACATGCTGAGAAATTATAGAAGTGTAACTGCACTTTGTAAATTCTGCCTGGACAGTGGGCAGGGTAGCAGCAGTGCCTGAATAACTAAGTGCATATGTGGCGAGAAACTGGGGAGGTGCACCACACTTTGTAAAATTGACGTACATGACACCTGTGATATGTGAGGAGCAAGGAGCATATGTGTTAAGAAAGTAAGACAGAGTGCCCTCAGTTTGTAAATGTGACTTTGGCAGGGGTGTCATCAATTGTTGCAAGTCCAACTGGACAATATCTAGCCAGCAGGCAGGAATTCCTAGGCAAGTCCTGGCTGGTAGACACCTAGATGGGAGTACTTGACAGTGAATAGGAATATAAATGCTCAGATCTGGTTTTTTGTTTCTTTGTTTTTATTGTTATTGTTGTTATTGTTAGGTGCCTTTGAGTCCTGTCCGACTCCTAACAACCCTCATAGGGTTTTCAATGGCAGATTGTTTCAGGATTGCCTTGGGAGTGGATTGCCACGTCCTTCTCCCATTTTTGTGGTGCTGGGAATCGAACTCTGGACCTCAGAGACTGCAGCACGGCACTCTACCAACTGAGCCAAATCCCAGCCCCTTGTTTGTTTTTACTTTCTTCAAATTTTCTTTTTCTGTTTTTGTTTGCATTTTAACATTTTAAATCTTTTTTCCTTTTAGATTATCATAGCTATTTGATTACAACACCTTCAGTGTTAGTTGAACTCAAATTTGTTAAAAAGAGAAATTTTGTTTGTATTCGTTTTATGTCTTGCAATGTTTATGTAACCTTATATACAATTTTTCTACAGTGTACAAACAGATTTATATTTTTGCCTGCTCTTTTCTCACCCACTGTCTAAAACTTTCTGCCTGCTTATTTCTTTCTCTTACTCAATCCTGAACTTTCCCTTTTTCCTCCCTGATTTTCATCCTTCTGTTACCAACATGTTTATCACAATTAATGTCTAACCCCCAAGCATTATCCTTATCATTTCTTTTCCTAGGGTAATTTCTAAACTAATTCAGATTAGTTTAATTGTAAAAATAAATGTAATTTTGGTGAGAGTTGTTACTGTGGCAACAGATTTCTTTGTCCTCTATGAACAACATGGGGGAATGACCTAGTTGCCCACTCCTGAAAAAATACTAAAATAATTAGCCATCAAAAACCCTATGAATAGCAGGTAAGCACTGACAATAGTGTCCGGGATGGCACAGTGTTGGAAGGTGTTTTGTTCTGTTGTACATAGGGTCACTATGAGTAGGAACTGAGGGCAACTAGCAACAACAACAACTATGAGAGACACTGGGAGACAAGTCCTTAAGGAAACACTGTACAGTAATAATATTCCCAAATAAAGCAGGAAGAGACAACTATCCTAACATATGAAAAACTCAATGTAGAAATACACAAAATATGAAAAAGCAAGATGATGAGAGTTCTCCATGTGATGATAACTCCTCAATAACTAAAACCAAAAATATCGAAATGCCTGATATACCAAAGAATTCAAAATTCTATTTATGAAAATGGTAAGTGATCTCAAAACACAAAGAAGTAGAGAAATGAAATGACTAAGTCAATTCAGGTACTTGATGAAAAAGTATCTAACTTAGAAGAAAAACTCAACAAGGAAGTTGAGATCTTGAAAAAATGAAACAGAACTATTTTAAATGAACACTACAGTAAAGAAAATAAAAATTATAGTAGAAAGTAACACGAGCAGACTTGGTCAAGCAGAAGAAAGAATACCAAGAATGGAAGACAAAATAGAATAAATACTACACACTGACAACAACAAAAAAGAATACAACAAGAACTTCTAGAACTATGTGACAAAATGAAAAGACATAACCTAAGAATCCACGTTGTAAAAGAAAGAGCTGAGACTAAAGTTAAGTGCATTGAAAATCTATTCAATGAAATATTGCCAGGAAACTTAAAAATCTAGGGGAAGAAACAGACACCCAAATAATAGAGACATCCAGAACCCCAAATAGACAAGATCAGAAGATCTTCTCCGTGTTCCATTAAAGTTGGAATGTTAAATGTACAACGCAAATAAACAAATATAAAGGCTGAAGGGGCTGGGATTTAGCTCAGTGGGTAGAGCACTGCGCTGCAGTATCTGAGGTTCCAAGTTCAATTCCCAGCACCACAGAAATGGGAGAAGGGCCTGGCAATCCACTCCCAAGGCAATCCCGAAACAGTCAGCCATTGAAAACCCTGTGAGGGTCTCTATGAGTTGGATACTGACTTGACTGCACCTAACAACAACAACAAAGGCTGAAAGATACTAACACCAGCTCACATTCAAAGGCAAATGCTTCAGAATAAGTACAAACCTCTCATTAGTAAACCTAAAAGCTAAGATAGTATGAAATGCTATATTTCAAGCCCTAAAAGCAAATAACTGCCAACCAAGACTACTATATCCAGCATAGATACTCCTTAAAATAGATGGAAGAATAAAGAGCTTCTAAGATAAATACAAACAATTCATGACCACCAAATCAGCACTGCAGAACATACTTAAAGGAATCATATGCACAGAAAAAGAAGAAAGATACAAAGATGAGAACACAGAAATGACTACTCCTATAAGAGGAATACATGAGCAAATGACAACTAAGAAATAGGTAAGGATATCTAACTTAGTAAACCAGCAAACTCCTGATGTGAACAAGGGAGAATTTAAAGAACAATCAATACTCAAGCCAGCTAGAAAGACAATGAACAAAATCACACAAAATACCAACTTCGTCTCAATAATAACTCTAAATAAGAATGTTCTTAATTTTCCACCTCAAAGACATAGATTAACCAAGTGGATTAAGAAAGAAAACCCAAGTATTTTCTGTTTTCAAGATATGCACCTCATTCTAAAAGACATGTACAGGTTGAAAAGGGTAGAAAAGAATTTGCCAGGCATAGTAAAGCATATATATATATACATA
>VMDO01010855.1:0-69585 GCA_007922755.1 Pedetes capensis
AATGAAAAGCATGTCAAAATGAATCACATTATGATGTACATTAAAAATTTCTAATAAAAAAAAGTAAAAAAAAAAAAACCCTATGAGGGTAGCTATGAGTTGGATACTGACTCGACGGCACCCCAACAACAATTTATTATAGAAAATATTCTTTGAAGAAGAGTTTTATATCATAGTCTATCAAATAAGTATATTGAACAACCCTAAATATACTTATGTTTGATTCATGAATGTTTTATTTAAATTTAATATTAGAGAAACATCTCTATTAAGCAATATATAGATATATTAAATAATTTAAGAGATTTATTTGATGGTTTGATTTTTAAATAAATTTTTCTACCTAGCTTTTATTAATGAATCGCCAATTTTCTTGAAGATAAATTTTCTATTGTGGAATAAGATATTCCTTTTAGTAGTTGTTGTTAGGTGCCTTTCAAGTTCTGTCCGACTCATAGCAACTCTCACAGGGTTTTCAATGGCTGATTGTTCTGGGATTGCCTTGGGAGTGGATTGCCACGTCCTTCTCCCATTTTTGTGGTGCTAGGAATCAAACTCGGGACCCCAGAGACTGCAGAGCAGTGCTCTACGAACTGAGCTAAATCCCAGCCCTTTTAGCTGTAAGCTTATTGTTTTCTAAAAACGAAATGTATTTACTATAATTTTGAAAGTGAAGAAGTATTGAGATACTTTCTTAATCTGCTGTACTTATTTTAAATAGACATAAAAATATGTATCATAATTAGAACAGGTATCATTGATGGGAGAGAATGCTGTGTTTTATGTATTTACTCAGAGGATTATGTTGGGGAAGATTAATATATTTAAGAGCTTTTGCGTGAATTAAGTGAAACCACACACATAGAAGTGTTTTGGGAGTATGTAAACATTAAACATTGCATAGCAATATTATTGCCATGACTTACAGTGGAAAAAATACAAATTTCATAATACTTGTAGTATTTTTATGGTACCGTTGTCTAATAGAAAATAATAAAGAAAAGTAAGCACTGTACTTAATCTTTGGGTAAATATCCATTCCAGGTGCGTGAACAGTCCTAGGGAAAGGCTCAGCAACTCACTGACTTTCTAAATTAACCACCAGCTCAATGGTTAATTGAGTATTTCTAAGCCAATAAATTACCATTCAACATCGCTGCCTAGAAGCTTGGTTTGTGTCCGATACAAGCCTACCATTAATGAACTCATTCACCAGCAAAAGGAAGAGGAAGCATCAAATCTAAACTCTGGATGTGTTCGGCTGCCTTATCCTGAACACATTCTTACACTGTATTTTCCCACTTAGGCTTTTATACACTGAGCATGTGGCTGTTTAAATGCCCCAGCGGGACATCCAGAGGCTGAAAAAAAGGGAAAAATTATTTGGAACAATTTGCTTTCGTTCAAGGGCAACGTGAAGCGTTTTACAGCTGGTTTATTGCTATTCTTGTGCCGTGCAAGCTGTCTTTCTTGTCAGAAGTCCTTTCCTGCCTACAGATCATCAGGAAGCACTGTGGTGTGTGCTGCTGGCCTCAGTTCCTCCCGGGTTCGGGCCTTTGATCATAAATACCACTTGCAGTCTAGGAGGCTGCTGAGATTGCCTGGTCTTCCAGGGGAGGGAAGGATCTTTCCCTTTTTTTTCTTTCAACTTCATTGTCTTGCTTTTTAGTATGGGAACACATGATCATAGCTCAGAGGGACAGGGTGCAGGAATTAGAGTGTGGTTGGAAGTGGAAAAAGTTTAAAGGTGAAGAACGTTTACTAAAGAGTTCAGCCATTTGAAACTGGGCGCATTCTTTCAGTTAAAGGTGTTTTTTTTTTAAATTTTTTATTATTTATTTATTTATTTATTTTGTGGTATTGGGGATTGAACCCAGGGCCTTGAGCTTGAATGCAAGTGCTGGACCACTGAGCTGCACCCCCAGCCCATTTGTTTACTTTTTGAGACAGGGTCTTGCTAAATTATGCAAACTGCCTCTGGTCTCAAACTTGCGATCCTCCTGCCTCCGCCTCCCGAGCCACTGGGATTATAGACATGCACCACCATGTCCGGCTCAGTTTTAAGAGATGGGAATATTATTTTCTTTGCCCATAAGACAAGCAATACTTGCTTCTAACACTTAAGATACACTTCTTTTTGCAAAATCTTCAAGACTCCTAAGGATGGCTTTTAAACACAGGGTATATCTGTTTAGTGAAAAAAAAAATGTTTTTTTTTTTGTTAATAAACCCAATATAAAGGAGCAGGGATATAATTAAAATTGCAATTAGATGCTACTGATTATAAAGACAAAGCCAGAATAAAAATGACACAGTTTTATAATTTCTATTACTTATAATTTGTCAGTGTTTTCTTGAATTTGTCTGCTGATTGAAAACAAAAGCCTGAAGATATTTTATGCACTTTTTTTTTCTTTTTTTTGAGAGTGGATCTTATTATGCAGCCTGGCCAGCATACACAACTTTTTGTTACAGTTTTTCTAAGAATTTTGATTAACAAAATTATATCAATTTTATGGTGGCGGGAAGATAGTGAACTTCATTATCGTTTGTTTAAGCAATAAATTAAATATGCAACACACCATGAAATTAGAGACTTAATTGGAAATGAAATGTAATCTAGATGGTAAAAGTACAATAACTTCTTGTTGTTGTTGTTAGGTGCCATCAAGTCATGTCCGACTCAAAGGGACCCATATAGAGTTTTCAATGGCTGATTGTTTTGGGATTTCCTTGGGGGTGGAATGCCATGTTGTCCTTCTGTTTTTTGCGGTGCTGGGAATCCATCTCCGGACCTCACAGAATGCAGAGTGGTACTCTACCAACTGAGCTAAATCCCAGCCCACAATAACTTTGGATACTAAGTTATCAGCGTGGTGCTAAGAAACCCTGAAATGTACTGGAAGGGGTCTTTGGGGGTCTAATGAATTTCTCTGCCAGTGGGCAGGATCGTTTATTTGTTAAGTTGTTCAAGTAAAGATCTGTGCGAAGCTAAATTCTGTACCGTAGAGCAGGATGTAGCAATGCCATCAAAGGGGCCAGGCAGGTTTGCTGTGATGCCACGCTCATTCTTGACAGCTTGGGAGCACGTGTCTATTTTGGAGGGACAAAGAAGTCAAAGAAAGAAGTGGGGGGATAAGTTTGGAGGATGGAGGTGGGCATGGGACTTCAGAGAGAGGGATGTCTGAATTTGTTTTCAGTGTCAAAGGGTTGGAGAGTTGCTGAAGCTGTAGGTGCTGTGGTTATGCTGGATGGGCCAGCCTGTGATGGGTGTGTGGTGAGAGGTGAGCTGGCTTGGCTGGCAGTGGAGACCGGGGTGGAGGTACCCAGCCATGCAGGGGTCAGGTCATGGAAGAATGTGTACACTCTGCACCTTGAATTGTATTAATATTTTTCTTTAATCATATCATACTAATTTGTACCGCTGTTTTGGCTGCAGTTAGTCATAGTTTTAAGAATTCCTATTTGCCTAACTTTTAAAAGAAAGATTCAAAAGCTTTAAGAGTGAGAAACTTTATAAGTTGTACTTATGTTTGTATTTGTTGTTGTTGTTAGGTGCCAATGAGTTGGTGTCCGACTCATAGTGACCCTACATACAACAAACGAAATACTGTTGTCAGGTCTTCTCTGCTATTCATAGGGTTTTCAATGGCAGATTGATTTTTGGAAGTGGGTTGCCAGGTCCTTCTCCCAACCCTACAGCACCTGGTGTTCCCAGGCGGTCTCCCATCCAAGGACTAACCAGGTCTGACCCTGCTTAGCTTCTAGGATCTAATGGGATCGGAAGCCACAGTGCTACAGCTGCAGGTGTGTTTGTGTTTAAATATCATCAAGTATAAGAACTTGCATTCCAATAGACACAGTACTGTGGCTTACTCAGCTCCCATTTTATATTATAAGCAGTCTTATATATAGCAAAGCTTCCCATCCATAGGAAAGGGGCTCCTTTACCTGAAGATCCAAATTGGAGGGTTTTTTGAACTGGGTATTGTGTTTCCTGCTACTTTGAATACCTTGACCGGTAGCATAGACCCCTTTGTCACACTAAAATATTGTAGGCTGGGCCTTTTATATCTCTGTCTCAATGTGGGACTGGAGTTGTGCGTAGCAGGGAAAGGATTGGGATTTCACTGAAAAGATGGAATACACGTTTGGTACCCATGTCTGGGCTGGGATTTAGCTCAGTTGGTAGAGCGCTGCGCTGCAGTCTCTGAGTTCCTGAGTTCAATTCCCAGCACCATAAAAATGGGAGAAGGACCTGGCAATCCACTCCCAAATCAATCCCAAAACAGTCAGCCATTGAAAACCCTATGAGGGTCGCTATGAATCGGATACCGACTTGACGGCACCTAACAACAACAACAACAACAACAACAACCCGTGTCTAGAAAACCAACTTGCACCTAAGTTATTAAAGGACAGTAGGAAGAATCAGAGCAGTTTTGCACTTCTCTTTTGTGCTGTGTTTTGGCCCTGTCCTCCTAAGGTTTATAAGATTGGTGGGATCTCTTATAATGGGTGCATGCACTCAATCACTCATGATTTGGAAATTTATTTATTCTAAAATTGCTACTCTTTGGGTAATGATGTTGGGGTACTAAATTCAACTTTCTTATATCCACTGAGGTTGTTCTAAATTTGCTGGTTTATGGCTCCTGTCATGAAAATTATTAAAATTGAGCAAGATGGGCTAAGTTAAATTAAAAAATAACTACCTGTGTTGCTCAAATTCAGTTTTCATCTTCATGTCTACCAAATAGGATTTTTTATTTTTTATTTTATTTTTATTTTTTAAATTTTTTGTGCTGAGGGTTGAACCCAGGGACTCGGGCTTGCACAAGCCTTGCAAGTGTTGTACCACTGAGCTGCACCCTCAGCCCATTTTTTTTTCTTTACTTTTTTGAGACAGAGTCTCGCTAAATTACGCAGACTGCCTCTGGTCTCCAATGTGCGATCCTCCTGTCTTGGCCTCCCGAGTTGCATGTGCCATTTCGCCTGGCTAGGTTTTATGTAAATTTGAATCCAATCTGAGTTATTTGGGCAAGTATAATAGTGCTCACTCAGGTATTAGAGAGCATCTGAGGAGCCAATGAGTGACAATTTTGTTGGTAGAAAGAGTCACTTAGAACCAGGAAGCTGTAAGAAAACCAGGAGGAGGGCCAGGGAAGGCGAGGCTTGGTTCCGCTGTTTCGTGACTAAAGTAGAAAACATTTTTCTCTTACAGTTCTGTATCTCATTTACCTCTCTCCCTTTTCGTTTTTTGTCCTTCGGTTTTGCTTTCTTTTTTCCCCTGTTCTTTGCCAGAATGTTTAATTGTAAACTATAGTTTGAATATAAGTAGATGACGCAAGTTCCAGATAAAAGGAACTGATAAAAGGACTTTTATCTGAAAATAGTCAGGGCATTTTTGGAAGAAAAGCAGAAACAAACAATGAAAAAAATATTTAGCTTGAACATCCATTAGATTTCTCTACTACATCTGCAAAGCTCAACAGAGTCTCCTGTAAATTCATCCTAAGAAAACAGGTTTTGTGGTAGCTGCCACGTAATGACACGTCAGGCAGGGTGTATGCCAAGGACATCATCTTTTCATTCCCTCTCCATTCTCAGTAAATTCACTGTAATAAAGAACGAGAGACCTGGCTGTGCTCTTAAAAGAAAGCGAAGAGTTTAAGTATTGAAACAATGGTCCATGTACATAGAGCATATTTACTGTGGGGCGTTCTCCGCACCTCCCAGGGTCTCGCAGCTCCCATGGCCCGGCAAGGCGTTGGGGGGCCGCTGGGCTCAAGCACAGGGCAGAAAAGCACCACTCTGGGAGGCTGGTTGGACAGAGTCTGCTCCATTTTATTCTGCCGCAGGCCTTTTGCAGCCCTAAGTGTTGTTGTTCCCAAGTATCACAGCTCTTAGGGTTGTAGCTCTAAGTTGTTACAGCTCTTGTAGGTGTTGCCCGAAGTGATCACAGCTCTTCCTCTCTACTGCAATTATCGTTACAGTGTTTATGACAATCATTGCTACCTTACGTTTGGCAATAGTAAAGGCTGTAAGATATTATAATAGATGGTCTTATTTGAGAGTCACAGCTACATGAAAGACAGGCAAGTAAAGTGAAGTTAATTAGAAATTAATGAATTCTTCCAAGGTCAAAATGCTAGTAAGTGGAAGGGCAGGATTTGAACTCATGTTTTCTGACTTTCAAGTTGTTATTTTCTGGGCCTTTGTTTACTAACCTCCAATCCACTTTACAAACTTCTAGAGGGTTTTTCAGGGTTGCATGCTATCTCAGTTGTCCATCACTTCATGATGGCCCTATCCATATAGAACTTCATTGATACTGATTCCCCCAATGGCATTTCCAAAGCCTCCCAGAAGGCTCAAAGAAAAGATCAAAGTCCTTAATATGTTCCATGCAGTTCTGCATTGTCTGCACATCTCCCTAGCCTCAAATTCCTCCCCAGCTGCTCTCTCATTTGTTCTCTGCCTCCAGGCACACCAATTTCTACCAAACTCCTGAGAGAAGTATGTATCTTTCAACGACAAGACTCTGCACATATTATTTCTTTCTGCCCAAACGTCACTTCCTCACCCTAAATTCTCACCAGGTACCACTCCCAATCCCCTCACAGTCTAGATCACTCTCCCTCTTTTTAGATTTCTGCCCTATAGTCAATGGCCCCAAGACCTCATCTGATGTCCCTGATGTTGTCAGTTCCCATCCTCTGAAAAGACACTTACCTCTGCCTCTGTAATGATTGCTGGGGCTTAACTCAGTTGGTAGAGTGCTGCTCTGCATTCTCTGATGACCCAGGTTCCATCCCTAGCCCCACAAAAATTGTAGAAGGACATGGCAATCCACCTCAGAAGCAATCCTGAAACAATCAGGCACTGACAGCCCCACGAGGGTCACTGTGAGTCGATAGGACCTAACAACAAATAACAACAACAGTAATGATTGATGCAGTTGCCATGCATAATGTGGATCTATTCTCTTATTGTTTCTTTGTTATCATCCTATGGCAGCTTATTTATTCATTTTGCTTACCTTAAAACCAAGTATATTGCCTGGTATGACATCCGTACTCAGCAAACATTTCTTACACCTCAGAACATTCAGATACTACACTACACTAAACATTCAACAACTCTGTGGCAGTTGGTACAGCCAGGCTGGCAGATGTGGGGGGCAGTGCCGGCCCCTCGCCAGCGAGATCCTGACACTCCAGGCAGAGTAAGTGCATGAGAACTTCCCTATCCCAGGATCACAGAATCACAGCATACTCCAGGAGTTGATGAAACAGGAACTCGTTTATGGAGGAAGCAACAGATGACAGAGGGGGAGCTAGGGGAAAAAGCCCATGTGGGTAAAGGTCACCCCAATTATGCATTGGGCTATAACTATGGGAGCATGTGGTGATCATGAGTGCCAAACTAAGCATAGCCAATCCCTGTAACAGCGGGTCCTGCATTAAGCAGTTACACTAAGCAGCCTTCGCTGCCATCTTAGTGGCACAGCAAGAAATCGGTAAAAGAGGAAATCGCCCACAGGGTAGAGGTGTCAGGCTTTGATAAGAAGAGGGCTTTGTTGTATAGGTTCCAAGACAGCAACGAGATGAAAAGTTGGTGTGAAGAAGCATCCCCACCAGATGTCCCTACACAAGGCTCATCACCTTGAGCAAGTGTTTGCATGGAATCAGAATCCTTGTAGGGTCTCCAGTCTCTGAACTTTCTCTCCATGTTTTATACAGGTTCTGTTTCCAGACTGGGCTGCCAGGGAAGCTTAGAGTTTTCGATGTGTCTTACCAACCCTATCACTTCAGTCTATTTTTCTCTGCAGGTTTTACTTTTTTACAAATAGCAAGTTTTAGGCCAAGTAGAAGACAGCACGAAGTACGTTCTCTAAATCTGTCAATGGCACCATGGTGGGTCCCGGTCACGGAGCACTTGTGATTTCTGGTCTTGGTGTTCGCTTGTAGGCTAGGCAGCCTTGCTTACTCATGCCTATGTTTTCATGCACCTTTTCCTTTCTTATCCTTTTAATTTTAGCAAAGATCCATTAAAAATGTTCATATCTCAGAATGGGAAATACAAGTGGACCTGGTAGGAGGGGGCGAGGGGACCATTACGTGGGAGTGGATGTTGGCAAAAGGGGAAAAGGGAGGAGGAAGGAAATAGAAGGGCAAGGAAGAAGAGGAAAAACAAAGAATACAGAACACAACTACAGGAATATATGAAAAAAAGGAACAAAAACCAAAAGAAAACATCAATCAGGGTATAAGCTATGGTTGCATAAGACTGCATAGGTTGTTGTTGTTAGGTGCTGTCAAGTCGGTATCTGACTCATAGTGACCCTCATAGGGTTTTCAATGGCTGACTGTTTCAGGATTGCCTTGGGAATGGATTGCCAGGCCCTTCTCCCATTTTTGCAGTGCTGGGAATTGAACTCAGGACCTCAGAGACTGAAGCGCAGCCCTCTACCAACTGAGCTAAATCCCAAATATTTTCTTTTGTATCCATATATTGTTGTTGTTGTTCAATACTGTCAAGTTATCTCTGACTCATAGCAACCCTCATAGGGTTTTCAATGGCTGATTGTTTTGGGATTGCCTCAGGAGTGGATTGCTACGTCCTTTCCCCCTTTTTTTGTGGTGCTGGGAATTGAACTCGGAACCGCAGAGACTGCAGAGCGGTGCTCTACCAGTTGAGCTAAATCCCCGCTGACTGCATATGGTTACATGTTAATTAAAAGCCCTACTTCTTCTTTTCTTGTTTCATTTATTCTGTGAAATATGTAAGATGATGTATATGTAAGCAAAACTGACTTAACAGTTGCCTAATGGATATATCTTCCATTATAACTTCCTACTCTATACTCCTCTAATGTATAAATAAAAGAAAATACACTTTTTTTTTTTTTTTTTTTTTCTGTACTGGGGTTTGAACCCAGGGCCTTGCACTTGCATGCTCTGCAAGTGCTGGACCACTGAGCTGTACCCCTAGCCCTTTTTTTTTCTCTTTTTGTTACCTTTTGAGACAGGGTCTCACTAAGTTACACAGACTGCCTCTGGTCTCGAACTTGCAATCCTCCTGCCTCTGCCTCCCGAGGCACTGGGATTACAGGCATGCACCATTGTGCCTGGCTCAAAATTCACTCTTTTTCACAAAGTTGCTTTCTTAGTTCATGGGCAGGAATAGAAGATTTCTATGAAAAAGCAGGAACCACCCAAAATCTTCTTCCAGGTCTTCTGATAAAGACAGGCACTTGGGGAGCCGCTACGGCTTTAAGCCTTGGAAAATAATAGGTTGGTTTACGATGACAAACAGAGAGCAGTGGTGTGAGGATAGAACGAAGTAGCAGTCGTTTGCCCACAAGAGATTCAGATTAGTTGCAGAGTCCCAGTTGGAGAAGGACGGAGGTGGTGTGACAACCGGTGCAGGTGGAGAGCCCCTGCATGAACAGGCATGCTCGAGGGACGGAAAGGCCTAGGCACCTTTTCCACTTGAGCGACAGGGAGGAGGAGGCCTCTGGGCAGTGCTGCCCTGACGGCATCAGAATGTGCTTATGTCCCAGGAGACCCCTGATCTGCTTCTTCCATTTTATTTGAGTGCACACTCCAGGCTGCTGAGGTGTTGTTGCACGGCCCAGAGTCCCTTAATTTGCTCAGTTATTGGAAGGTCTCAGTTCTTTTGGGAACTTAGGGGCTGGGTTGTTTTTGTTGTTAGGTGCCATCTAGTCATTGTCCAACTCACAGTGACCCTATATACAACAGGTGAAACAATATTGCTAGTGCTTCTCTGCTATTCATAGGGTTTTCATGGCAGATTGATTTTTGGGAGTGGGTTGCTGGGTCTGTGTCCCAAGCCTACAGCACCTGGTGTTCCCAGGTGGTCTCCCATCCAAGTACTAAACAGGTTGGACCCTGCTTAGCTTCTGAGATCTGACGGGATCCGAGGCCACAGTGGTAGGGCTGCAGGCTAAGGACTGGGTTAGGAGACTTATTTTTCTTCTAGAAAAAATGACAAACACTTTCTCCCCTTTCCTGATATCTACAGAGGATAACAGCTAGTTAGCTGAGCATAGTTTAGAAACAATCCTACCACTGTCATAATGGAAAACAGCACAGGTTATTAATATAAAACAATAAGGCTGTTGCTTATTATTGTGACACTGTTTGATGTCACCTGTCATAAATCCATCAAATGCATTGCTCTGTTCATGCTAACACTGCATTAGCTCAACAACAAAAGGCGATTCCATGACACATTCTGGCACTAAGTGGACAGCGTCCCTTATCCATCTTTCTTTGGCCCATCTGCTACAGTTTGGGGCTGGAATGCCCCCCAGAGGCCCCGTGTTACAGACTAGGTGCTGTTGACAATCCGTAGCTCCCTTGGGAGGCGGGGCCTAGGAAGGTGTTTAGGGGAGTGGGGGTAGGCTCTCAAAGGGCATTTTGGGACCCTGCTCTCTTCTGTCTTTCACGGCCCAAACGCCTGCGCATGCGCAGGTTGCTCCCCTGAGCACCTCTGCTGATGGCTGCCTCATTACAGGTCCTAGAACAATGGAGCCAACTGTCCTTGTCCTGCAGCTTCTGAAACCAGGAGCCAGTCAGTCTCGCTTCTCTTTGGGTTGATTATCTCAGGTGTTTGTGGCAGTCACGGAAAGCTGACTAAAACACCAGTCACACCTGCTTTAGGGTCTCCTGGCAGATGCCTGACACAAGTGTTCAGAAACTGAAAATGTTTGTTCTGTCTTTGATTCACTCTGTCCTGATTGCTGTTTGATCTTTTCGTGATTCCTTCATTCCGGTTCGCTGTTCTCCTTTCCTCCACCATCTTGGAAGGACTGTGCGAATCGCCTCGTCCACCCACGTATGAGCTGCCCATCTCTTCTGCCGCCTTCCTGGCCATCTCTAGCCAGAGCATGACAGTCATTCCTCCTAACATGTTCTTCACCGTGACACAAATCATTATTCAGTGAAATTTAGCCATTTTGTTTTTAACAATACTTAGGACACTATTTTCTTTCCCAGTGCTGAGGGTTGAACCATGGTCCTCATGCATGCTAAGGCTGTGCTTTACGACTTAGCTACATTTCCAGTCCCTGATATATATTATAATTTTTAAAATCTATTTTGCTTTAATTTTTTTATGGTACTTAGAGGTTGAACTCTGGGACTTGCCCATACTTTGCAAGTGCTCTACCACCCAGCTGCACTCTCAGCCCATAATGATTTTCTTGTTGTTGAGACAGGTCTCACTAAATTTTGCAAGCTGCCTCTGATCTTGAACTCCCAGTCCTCCTGGCTTCACCCCGAGTCTCTGGGATTAGAGAGGTGCAACACCATGCCCAGCACTGTTGCTGCTGTGAGGTGCCCTCGGGTCTGATTCACAATGACCCACACAGGGTTTCCAATGGCTGATTGTTTCAGGATGGCTTTGGGAGTAGATTGCCATGTCCTTCTCCTGTTTTTGTGGTGCTGGGGATGGAACCAAGGGCCTCAGAATGTAGAGCAGCACTCTACCAACTGAGCAAAACCCCAGCCCTATGCCCTACATTGCTATAGTTCTTTTCAGGCAGCAGGTCTGTTCTCTGTGATGTCTCATCATCCTGCTGGGGAACAGAGCAGTTTAGCATAGAGATTTTCCCTATGCCTAATGACCACAGCATGTAGGCTTCACGGGAATAATCATAGATACCTTCTGTCTAATAGTCTGATTTTCCAAATTGGGACATACATAGGAAAGATTATTTAAATAAGGGTTTCACCATTACAGGTTCTGAGTACATCTACATTGCTGGTATACAGTGGTTTTCTCTCTCTTTTTCGTCATGTAGCTTCCATTAGATTATTTCTAATGTCCCCTGAAAATGAACCCAACTTTTTTCTCTATTTCTGGCAGTAAAAAGAGCAAAAAGATTTTTAGACATTTTTACCACAGTCTCTTTTTCATTTTGGTCCCAAGCAAAGGAATGGGAAGATTATTAATTATTACATGAAATTATGTAACAATATGAAATCATTCACTTTGGAGTATATAGCTAAAAGAAATGAAAGTAGAGACTCAAAGAGTACGTTACACCCAGGTTCATAACAGCATTATTCACAAGTCAGAAGGCGGAAGCAACCTGAGTTTTCACAGATGACTGAATGGATAAACAAAATGTGACATGTAGATATAATGGAATATTTTGTTGTTGTTGTTAGGTGCCATCGAGTTGGTATCCGACTCATAGCGACCCTCATAGGGTTTTCAATGTCTGACTGTTTTGGGATTGCCTTGGGAGTGGATTGCCAGGTCCTTCTCCCATTTTTGCGGTGCTGGGAATCAAACTCGGGACCTCAGAGACTGCAGTGCAGTGCTCTACCCACTGAGCTAAATCCCAGCCCACAAGAGGAAATTCTAACAAATGCCAGAACATAGATAAACATTGAAGCTAAACATAGATAAACGTAAGATAACATAAAGCAGTCACAAAAGGAATGAGACTGTGTGATTCCATTTACATGAGGTACCTTGGATAGTCAGAGTCATAGTGGTGGTTGCCGGGGGCTGGGAATCAGAGAATGAGAAGTTACTGTCTAATGGGTTCAGAGTTTCTTCTGCAAGGTGAAAAAAATTCTTTGGCTGCATGAGGGTGATGATGGTAGCCTGACAATGGGAATGTACATCACATGACGGACCTGGAGACCTAAAAATGGTTGAGATGGCAACTGTGATGGGTATTTTACCACAGTTCAAGACTAACGTTAGATTTCCGCTCTGACATGTGAAATTAATTACAGGTTGTCTACAATGTGCCAGATGTCAAGCTGTTCACTTTACCTATAGTATTTCCGGTATGTTATTCTCATTTTACAAGTGAGGAAACAAAGGCCCATGGAGCTCAGATCCCTTCCTGAGGTTAGCTGAGTCAGGAGGAGAAATGAGGTCCAAGCCCGAGCCTGTGGTTTCTCCATGACCTGGGGTTCTGCGGCTCAAGTGCAGCTGACCTGTGTGCAGACAGATTCACTTCTAAATTTACGTGGCGGCTCCTGATACGTATTATTCCCTTATCTTACAATTAATCATGTTAGTTACTATAAATCAAAGTGTTGAGGCTAACCACCTAATTAATCCTGCCGAGTTAATCCACATAATCACTTTAGAGTACCACCGGGAGCCGTTCCTACTGCCAGAGGATTCCGAGAGGAAAAGCTGGCTGTATGGATGCCTCTGGAAGCAGGGAATTGGACTGATTGCCTAGGCTTCGGGCTTTGCAATTACAGCCTGGCATTTCCATCCTGGCAGTTGGAAATTTTTGTTCCCCAAAGGTTTAAGACCCAGCCCAAGGTCTGAGTTGTTTTTTTTTTTTTTAATTTTTATTGTTCTTTCCCACGTATTTGGGAAAAGAATAAGTTACTTGAAAATGTATCTTGTACAACTACTAGAAACATTTTCTAAGGGCTCTTCCTTTTTTTCCCCCCTCTGAAATGAGCTCACAAGGCATTCATTGTGTGGAAAGAATAGCCTGTCTGGTAGAGACAGAAATCCGGTCCCCATGGTAAACCGAAGGACCTCATATTCACTGCAGCGTGTACTTTCTAAGTAGTAGGCGTAGAGACAGGGCAATTGGCTACCTCCTGGCCCTAAGTATAGGCATGGTACGTATGGGCCTGAGGGGTACCCCCGTGTTGGGTTGTAGTTTATTATTTTTATTTTATTTATTTATTTTGGTGGTACTGGGGGTTGAACCCAGGGCATCGTGTTTGCATGCTCTGCAAGTGCTGGACCACTGAGCTGCACCCCTAGCCTTTTTTTTTTTTTTTACTTTTTGAGACAGGGTCTCGCTCAGTTATGCAGACTGCCTCTGGTCTCGAACTTGTGATCCTCCTGCCTCTGCCTCCCAGGCCGCTGGGATTACAGGCATGTGCCACCGCGCCTGGCCGGTTGCAGTTTATTATTAAGCAAGGAAATGACTGAACACCTACAGCTGCCATTAATCAGCCCCAGACGCAGAGGGGAGCCCAGGGAGGAGGCCCGTGGGTAGATTCTGCCCGGCGCAGAGACAAATGCTTTCCAGTCTCGCAGAGCTCAATGCTTGCCCTTCCACAGTCCCTGACGTGTGCATTCAGATTGACTTGGTCCATTCACCCTCACCCTAGCCATCGATTTCCCTTGAAGACTGACAGGCTTATGTGCTGCTACCTGTCCTAGAAGAAGTGCAACCAGAGTGCTCCTTGGAAGCAAGAATGACCAGACTGCATCTTACATATTTTGGACATATAGTCAGGAGAGACCAATCCCTGGAAAAAGACATCATGTTTGGGAGAGTGGCGGGTCAACGAAAAAAAAAAAGGAAAACCCTCCACCAGATGGATTGACACAGTGTCTGCAACAACAGGCTTAAACATAAGTAAGATTGTGTGCCTGGCACAGAATTGAGAAGTGTTTCAATCTGCTGTACACAGGGTCTCTATGAGTCGGACTCGACTCGATGGCACCTAAACACAACAAACCACATTAGTGTGCGTGGCTGCCCTGCCAGTGGCTATAGTGTTTCAGAAACATTTACTCCTAGATGCGAAGGGTGAGTGAGGAGGGGGCGCGGAGGAAGGGAGGGGAGGTTGAGTCATTTTCTTTCCTTTCTTAAGGGGTGCGCAACATGTCCAGCATGCCACTGACTTTCCCTCTCCCTCATGTTTTTTTCTTTACTCCTTTTCTGTGTCAATGATTTCCATGAAAAAGCCTTGAATGAGGTTTCCCGCTTGAGAAAGACACCTGTCAGGTGATGTCAATGCCTGGCTCAGCCCTCTTCCTGTGGGCTGTGAGTGTGGCTCCCGGAATGCGCTCACGGTCAAGTGGCGAAAGCCAGACACAGGTGAGGTCAAACTCCAAGCCTGACGGGGCCCGTCTTTCCCCACGTTAGCTTGGGAGGGGCTGGGGAGAATTGAGGCGCAGCTGCTCATCTTGGCTGAAATGTCAACTCAGGAAAAGGGGGCCGACGAGGGGTACAGGATGGCAAACAGCCTCTGGGCTGCAGGCAGTCAGCAAAGACGGTCCAAGGCCTGGTCCAATGGGGAAGCAGGGACTCCGATCTAACCTCACCCCACATTTGTTGGAGGCGGATGAAAGCAGTTTATCTGAACATGGGAGAATATTTCTGGCACTGAAGGCCAAAGACTAAAACTCAGAGTTAAGTTAAATACTCAGAGAAGGAGAGGAAGCAGCGAGGGGCGGGCTTTGATCAGGTAGAAGCTCTGAGCCCACCCAATTCGCCAGACCCTTGTTTTAGGCAGCCCAATGTTCCTGGGCTGATCTGTGCAAGGGCAAACAGCCTCCCCTTTTCCTCTTCTGTCTTTTGTATGGAAGGACACAGGACAGGTCTATTGATTCAATAGATGGATAAAACTAAAACACAAATGAAAGAAAATGCGACAGATTGGAATGTGTAAACAGATCTGAGTATTTTGCGTTTTTCCCTGAGAGTCGGTATTTAGTTCTACATAGTATCTAATTCAGGGGCTGGGATTTAGCTCTGTTGGTAGAGCGCTGCTCTGTAGTCTCTGAGGTCCTGGCTTCAATTCCCAGCAACGTCAAAATGGGAGAAGGATGTAACAATCCATTCCTGAGGCAATCTGGAAACAAACAGCCATTGAAAACCCTGTAAGGGTCACTATACATGACTGGATGGCACCTAACAACAAAGTATCTAATTTTTGAGTAGTCAAAATGATTATAGGGTAATGGGAAAGAAAGGTTTTTCAGTTGTACAGTTAGATGAATTTACCCTTTTTTTTTTTTTTTGTGGAACTGGGGGTTGAACCCAGAGTCTCACGCCTGCAAGCTTTGCAAGTGTTGGACCACTGGGCTGTACCCTCATTCCCCCCCCCTTTTTTTTTTTTCGCTTTTTGAGACAGGGTCTTGCTAAGTTACGCAGACTGCCTCTGGTCTCGACATTGCGTTCCTCCTGCCTCCGCATCCCAAGCCTCTAGATGAATTTACCATTTTGTAATGAAACAGAATCTTGGGGAAGGACATTGAGTGAAGCAGGCATACACTTTTATGTGTATATGTATATAATATATAATATATAATATGTATATTATATTATGTATATCATATATATAATATATAATATGTAATATATATTATATATGTATGTATGCATATATGTATATATGTGTGTATACATGTGTATATATGTATATATGTGTACACACACACACGAACAAAGTGTTTTTTAAAGAAAACGTCTTCATTGCTGTAGTGTAGATGACATTCATGGCACAGGGGTTACTTGCCTGCTGACCTTCCAGGCACATGCCCTGGGGCTCCTGCAGACCCCAGGAGCCCCTGGTGGGTGCTGAGATAGCATTTGCGGCGATCCTTGTAAGTGTCGCTGTTGGAGGACAGTTCTTGTTTATGCTGCGGTTCCCAGGGTTTGCACGGTTGACTGTTCCTCATCAGAGGTCACCTCAGTGACACACAGACTTCCTCTGGAGCCGGGGCCCTGGCAGACCCCCCGGGGAAATGAAGCATGCGGCTCCTCGAGCCAGACAGTCAGTCTCCGTCTGAGGACGGCTGGGTGGCTGAGAAAGCCCACTGTCACCTACGCGCACCGGCTTTTCTTCCTCATCCTGCGCAAGCACTGGTGCGGGTTTGGTGCTAAACGATTTGATTTCAATTGTCTTGCAAGGCAGAGGGTGGCCAGGTGAATGACTGGTGCTGTTTTCTGCAGCAACTGGATTTCCTTTGATGAGATACCATGAAAATGCCATTGGAAGACACACACCCTGCTCAGTGTGAAGATCTAATAGATTATAAAACTCCTGACTCTAGGGATCTTTTCTTCTGGCAACAAACTTTGGAAGTGACTTACCATGTCCTGTTTAAAGGCCTGGGAACCTATGTATGCAAGCTACTTAGTCATTTAAAAAGTTACTTTACTTTTGGAAATGAAACAAGATTTCAATTCTCATGGGAAATGGGAGATTGTAAAACCATTTGTTTTGAATTCAAATTGTATTTTCTTTCTTCCTTTTTTTCTTTTCTTTCTTTCTTTTTTTTTTTTTTTTTTTTTTTTTTTTTTTTTTTTTTTTTTTTTTTTTTTTTTTTTTTTTTTTTTTTTTTTAATTTGTTTTACTTTGCAGTGCTGGGGATTGAACCCAGGGCCTTCCTTGACCATGGTTGTTGTTAGGTGCCGTAGAGTTGGTATCCAACTCATAGCGAGTCTCTGTACAACAGGGGAAACACCATTGTCAGTGCTTCTTTGCTGTGCATAGGGTTTTCAATGGCAGACTGCAGGCAAGCTGAATTCACATTGATATAATACAGTTGTTGTTAGGTGCCATCAAGTCGTGTCCTACTCGTAGTGACCCTCATACGGTTGTCAATGACTGTTTCGGGATTGCCTTGGGAGTAGATTGCCACGTCCTTCTCCCATTTTTGTGGTGCTGGGAATCGAACTTGGGACCTCACAGACTGCAGAGGGGCACTCTACCAACTGAGCTAAATCCCAGCCCGATATAATACAGTAGCCTTTCCTTATCTGTGGTTTCACTTTCTGAGATTTTAGTTACCCATAGTGAGCCATGGTCTGACAATATTAAATGGAAAGTTCCAGAAATATATAATTCTTAAATTTTAGATTGCACACCATTCTGAGTAGTATGAGGAAAAGTTGTGCTGTCCTACTCTATCCCACTTGGAAGGTGAATCATCTTTTTGTTCAGTGTATCCACTAGGTATATGCTACACACCTGTTAGTCACTTAGTAGCTGTATTGGTGATCAATTCCACTGTACTGGTTGTGTTCAAGTAACCTTTCATCATGACCCTTAAGTAAAAGGGTAGAGATGCTGGCAATTCTGTTACAGTATATAGTTATAGTTGTTCTATTTTATTCTTGGTTACTATTGCTAATCTCTTCTTGTGCCTAATTTATAAATTAACTTCATCATAAGTACATATGTATAGGAAAAAAACATAACATATATAAAGGGCTCAGTACCGTCGGTATACCTGGTTTCAGAATCCACTTGGGGTCATAGAACATTTTCCCATGGTTAAGGGGGGCCTACTGTATGTTATAAAACATTAAGACTGTCTTATGGGAACCACAGAACAGACTGTAAAATTGAGAATTTTCCATAAAATTGGAACAAGTGTTTGCCACAGTAATAGCTTAAATAATTAATATTTTGGTAGCCTTTAGTCATATTTAATTTGTGCAAATCCTTTTTCTAACAAAGTAAAATAAAAATAAACCCAGTAAAAACATTTCCCCTTGAATCATACAAAAAAGTGTCTCAGGAGTTAGAGAAGAATCATAATAAAGAATTTGTGATAAAACTGCCTGCCTTAATCTTCCACTTTCTTTACCCTGCTGGAATGTCAACAATCCAATGTATCTTTCTGGGGCATAAACTAAGCTGAAGAAAGATGAGCAATGCATGAAAAAAAAAACAGTAATTGAAGATGTAGGGGTTTTATTTATTGGCTTTATCTGTTAAATAAGCATACCTCCTTAACTGCAAACAAAATCTCTCACTGATTATTTTCATTTGAATAAAATTCAGTGTTTAATAATTGCTTTAAAATGCAAACTTCTGTATAGGCTGTCATGATTTTTATGTTTGTTTTTGATGTGACCCTGGTATAAAGCAATCCATGAGAAGATATGAATCTATTGAAAACATTTGTGAGGTGATAGTAAGTGGCTATATGCCACTCAAGAAGGATTTGTGTTTCATACGAGAAAATGGAGAGTAATTGCAAAAGCAAATTAAATCTTAATGTCAAGCATAAATGACCAGAGTAAAAATTGCTTATCTTTTATAAACTTTTTGCCTTCTAATATTTATTAGAAGGACCATTGTTTTGCCTTTTCTTGTTTTTCACCATCCTGCAGGTGCTATTAGATATAGAAAGGAAACCGCTACTTTTGGCCAAATAAAAATGGCCCCGGCTTTCCTTTAGATTCAATAAATTCAGAGAACTAATTTCTAAGGCCAGTGTACTGTGAAGCCATAGGGAGAAAGCTTGTGTTATTTTTGTTTATTTATTTTATTATGGTTGTAGAGCTGTATGCTTCATCCTGGTAATAAGGTAATGCAGTGTGTAAACAGAAGAAAAAAGATCAGGTTAAAGAAGCCACTGAGAAAGGAAGCACCACCACTTGGGTAATGAATCCCTTTTAGTAAAATGCTTGTGGCTGAGTCGTGTTTATACTGCCAGTGGAAGCAAATGATTTTGGAAGCCTTTTGGCACAGACCTCTGTTATCAGTTATATCAAGCAATGTCTGACCTGCCATTCTCATACGGTAAGAATACAGACTCCAGAGTTTCAGAAAACACAACGCAGTTAGAATACGTAGGCAGTGTCTTCTTTTAACTATTTTATCATAGTAAATTGTCCTCTTCTGCATATTCCCTACTTTAAAACTGGGGGGAAGCAAACACAAGGGCCATGATGATCCCATCTCATCATTTCATTCATGTTATAGCGAATGTGAGTCTGCATTTGGTTTTATTTTTAACTGTTAACCAGGGACCTATGGGTCCAACAGAACCGAGCAATGTATTTACTTTCGCCTTGTGTGCTAATTCTGCACATGCTCTCATCTCTTCAGGACCTTTCTACAATCAGACCTACTTGCGTGTAGTTGTGTGGGTGATTTGGATTCGCTGAGTGTCACAAGAGACAAGGGGGTTTGCATCTTTGAGACATAACATCACTAGGTACATTAGTTTTTTTTTTCTTGAAATTACTCTCTCTCTTTTTTATGCAATATTATAATTCTTACAACAATAACATTGAAAGATGGTGTCCAAATGATTTCCTATGTCTGTGAAGCCTGAGCCTGCCGCCATAGCCCTGTGGCATCTGTTCCCATCAGAAGCTAAGCAGGGTCGGGCCTGGTTAGTACTTGGATGGGAGACCGCCTGGGAACATCAGGTGCTGTAGACTTGGAGGTGGACCCAGAAACCCACTCCCAAAGCAATCAACCATTGAAAACCCTATAAACAGCAAAGAAGCACTGACAATAGTGTTTCGCCTATTGCATGCATGGTCGCCATGAGTCGGATACTCCATGGCACCAAACAACAATAACATGAAGCCTGATGATCCTCAATTTTCTGAATTTGTGCAACAAATTCTGAATGAGTTAGATGGAAAAGGTGAAGATGTAGTTGACGTGGATGACTGTGCTTCCCGGTTCCAAAGCTGCTGCAGGTGTCGGGCACGTGCTTGAGGCCCTCAGATACCGTTGGGAGTCTCTAGTGCTTTTTAGTAAAGGCAGCTTATTAGTGCCTCTTAGAACTTTATTTGTGTACTAAGTGCAAAAAGTCTGCTTAAAGTATTGAAAGTGTGGTGCAGAAGCTGTGCTGCTAACTTTGAATCTTAATACTTTATATTTTCTCTTATGTTGTTCCATACTTAAAGCTTCAGTTAAAAGTATCAAGAAATAACTTTCATTTTAAGTACCAAAGTTTTTTTTTTTTCGAATTACTGTCAATTGAATACATCTTAATACAAGAATTATATTTTGTTTATAAAACATTAGGCAGGGCTGGGATTTAGCTCAGTTGGTAGAGCGCTGCGCTGCATTCTCTGAGGTCCTAAGTTCAATTCCCAGCACCGCAAAAATGGGAGAAGGACCTGGCAATCCACTCCCAAGGCAATCCCGAAACAGTCAGCCATTGAAAACCCTATGAGGGTCACTATGTGTCAGATACTGACTTGACGGCACCTAATAACAAAAACAATAAAATGTTAATAAATATATATTGGAACCAAAATAAACAGAATATTTTATGAAAGGGTTAAATTAAAACAGACCCACTAGCACCAAAAGAAATACCTGTACATCCTAATACCTATACAAGCATATAGCTCTTAGTGACCTGATGTCATTATGTTCTGGTTAGGGCACGTCGTCAGTAACAAGAGGTTGCCTGCCTTCCTGTTTTATTTATCTTTGTATCATCCTCTTAAAAATTGATTACGATGATAAATGTGGATGGTAGTTCCTTCCTCAGCAGGGGTCAAACACCTTGGCAGCCTCCCTGTATCCTATGTTAGGATGTCTGGAAAGGCTCGTTAGAAGTCAGGAGTCCTTTGAAATCCTTTGGGGGCTGAGGGTGTTGCTTTTCTGGCATGTTGGAGGCCCTAGATTCCATTCCTGACACCATAAGGAAAAAAAGAAAAAAGAAAAAAATTTAATTTGAGCCTTGAAATTTCAATCCTGAACTTTCATGTCTTAGGCAAAATCAAAATACCTATCAATGATTTGAAATAATTTCTCCATCCTAGTCAAGGATGGAAACATGAGACTAGTAAGAGGGCGTATATATATGTATATATGTATATTCATACATAATTTAGCAAAATTATATATGCAATTATTCATTCTATTAAAATAAATATTATATATGTAATATACATATATTTTATTTTAACTTTTTGTGGTAATGGGGGACTGAACCCAGGGCCTTGAACATACTTTTGCATAAGCTTTATCACTGAGCTGCACCTTTAGCCCCCTTTTAAGTTTTTTGTCTCTGCTGTATTTTATATACACACATATACACTTTCCCTTTGTGTGTTAATGTGTAATACAAGAAACAAAGTGGGACAGATTTCCTCTGTGCCTAAAAGTTATTATGTTAACTTGACTTAGTACAATTCAGCAAATATTTATACAGCTATGTAACTGGTGCTAGCAAAAGAAAGAAAATAAGACATAGATAATCATTCTTAAGGTACTTATGGTCTAATTTAGGAGTTTGGAAAGTGTGCAGACCATGTTACTGCTTGAGAAGAGAAATAACAGGAAGGATTTCATAGTGTGCCCCAGTTGTTCTTGGGGTTTAAAAATGCACACAGAAATGGTAAGAGAAAGTTCCTTCTACAAGTTTGCTTCTGATTTGAGAGTCTCCTTGAGGATTATCACCGAAGTTATGTACAACCCTTTTAAAACTCCACATAGTATTTCTTAATTCTATCTCTGGCTTGATATCAAATTTCCTCTTTTAATCTTGATATTCTGTTCTTCTGATTAAAAAAAAATAGTCTGGCTGCTTATTTGATAAGGGGTACAAAGTTTAAAGCGTAAGCAACACTTTCCTTACGGCCATACTCATATTTTTTTCTACTAATTTTGGTAACATTTCATAGAATTTAGCCCTGTAACTGTTAGAGTTTCAGAAACTTTGAGAACCATTTAATGAGTTGAGTTGATGCTCAACTGTGATTCAGTGACCATTACATTAACATTTTCAAAGATTCTGAGTTTTGGTTAAGTCCAGATAATAACAACCATTAGAATGTTTGTTATCTTATATTTTAGTTATCAAAACCATACTGTATTAGCCTGCAGGAAATCTGGTCCATTTTCATGTTAAATTGACTCAGCCACATGATACATAATTATGTTGCACAGCTGTGTAGTTAGGTATTGTCTGTGAAGCATGGGCCTTTATTTGTAGTTTTGTGTCAAGAAAATCTCTTATCAATAAGTTTGACTTATATCTCAGACACATTTCTATCATACAAATTTACAAATACTAAAAGTAATATGTAACAATAATGCTGATATTAATACTGATAACACATGCATATTAATTTTTTAACATAAAACCAAAATTATACACCTTATTATGAACATCATATATATGTTTTTCCCTAAAATTCACATGTCAACCTTTGAAGAATGGCACAAGACTGTCGTGGAAGATTTTCCCATACCATTAGTAATAACTCCTTTATTTAGAAAGTTCCTGTTTTCTTTCTGGTCAGAGTTCCAATAAAAATGATCCCCAGGGGCTATGTAAAGTAAGTGTTAGATTTTGTATTATGAAGAGGGTGGACAGCATAATGGCTGAGACCATGGGAATGATTATAAGCATTCTTTTTCTGTTTTCCTAATTGTTGAATGCCATAACCTGAATAAAACCAATATATGCAAAGGTATGTTTTCTCTCATTATCTATGGGTTAGATAAGGACAATGAAGAATGTAGAAATCACTCTACCTTGGATCCAGTCCCCAATGAAGATAAAGTCCTGGTTAGACTTTGGAAGTGTATGAAAAAGGAGATAGGATTGTTGAGAGTCTTCAAGGTACTGAGACCACCTGGGATGGGGGCAGTAGGTAGGTGACTGGGAAGCTGCATGGAACCTCTTTGATAACAGAATTGATTCTGGCAGCTAAGGTAGCTGTGCTTAAAGTGGGTGTCCCTGGACCTTATGAACATGACATCTCTTAGCCATGAATATGAACCGGAAATGGCCTGCCCTGGAACAGTATTAAGGTGGAAATTATCTGTTCCATAGTTACTGACATTTCTTCATCAAGTTTCAGCAATGGGTGGTTGCTAATGTTTTAAGAGGGAGGCCAGAGAGCTTTTCTAGATGTTTGAAAAATCTTTGTTTTGGGCAGAGTGTTTGGCAAATGAATATTTGCTTTGGTTCTGCTTACCTTTGAGGGAGTTCAAACATTTCAGCTTAAGTAGGAGGTGCAAAATCTATTCTGAAACTAAATTTTGAGTGAGTATTATGTTCTTTTAAATTTCCTCTTTTAAAGGACTGGTGGCATAGAAATATAGTGCATAACTCGTGATGCATTTCAGAGACTGGGCTGGACCCGGCAGGGAGTCTAGATGACAAATATCTCCAGCTTCTTACTTCTACTTTATAGTGATTATTCGTGGCTATTGCCATTATTTCTAAATGTCAGAAATAATGAATGGATATGATATTAATACCATCTTTTCATTCCCTATTAAAATATTAGCACGATTATTTGATAGAGATAAATTAATGTAACTTAAATGCTAAGTATATTTTCAAGATTTTATATGCATGTTTACTATTACATAATTATTGTGTGAATAGGAACATGTTAAGGTTACTGGGTAAAAACCAATTAGAATATTAAATATTGATTATCTTATAGAATCAATGATATTCTAGTTAGCTAGCTATAAATAAAATATGGAATGCTAAATGTTCATTAAGGGTTAAGATACTATTAGAATGCAATTTTGACTTACATAACTAAATTTCACCAATATTTCAGAAATTTCAGACTGTTTAATCTTCCAGATTTTGGTTGATGTATTTATCTAGTATAATTAAAAATGTAGATTATTTACTGAAATCTAATTGGTCACATTAGGTAATCTCTAATTCAGGGAATTTGGTCTGTATACTTTATTTCCCGCAATGATCTGTGATTGAAGACAACTGCAGAAGATTACTACCGCCCACTCATGTAGAAAAACCCAAGCTGGATAGTTCACAGTGGAGCTGGAAAGGCTAATGACCTTATTTAAGGTTCTTGTAGAGGATCAAACTCTATCCCCAGATCCCAGGGTGGCTCTTTTTGACATAGTCAACCCAATCATCAAAATTCAGAACCTATTAAACATGGCCCTGGTGAAATCGACTTGTTCATTTGCAGCCTTTGCAATTTTTCTGATGCTTGCCTTCCATCACCCATCTTTTGAACCGACAAAGTGCCATTTCTTATATTTTCTCTAAAAAGACAAGTCGCTAATTGATTGGCAAGGTAGCTGGCCGGGGTTAGGACTGTTATTGAATTCCTATGGTGGGAGTGAAAACAAAAACAGGGATGGAGACCCATGTTATGCCTACAATTAACAGAGTAAACATCTTAATAGGCATAGAAGACACAAACAGATGTTCTAATTGCATGTCTGTGAGAAACTGATGTTTACTAGTTCCACTCTGGTTTGGCTTTGAGACCTCAGGAAGTTTCCTTCCCCGTGGGGATTTCAATGATTTATTGACTTCAGTGCAATGGATATTTCAGGAAGGGCAGGATTTTGAAGAGGTTAAATACATCCTTACAAAGGTTAGCACTAACTCAAGAGTGAAGGGCATGCCTATTCTGTTTTAACCAGGGCAGCCCTGGCCATATTTGCCACATTCCTGCCTGAGTGGGAGGGAATATGGCTGGGGTAAGTTAACAGATTTCCTAATGGACAATGTAGAAATAAAACATCAACAGAATTTTGTTTTTCACCTCTCTCTCTCTCTCTCTCTCTCTCTCATCCTCAATGTGAGCAAAAACGAGGGAGCTATGAATAACAGCAAAGTCCTAAAAATTCCTGGTTGGAAAGGCTGAGTAGTCTTGATCAAAACAACAAAGATGTGCCTCAGGCTTATATTTGAGACTCAGAACCGAATAAAATAAAGCTCAGAAATTGCTTAAGAAATGCTTCATTTCCCACTCACTTTCTGTATTGAAATTTGAAATCCATGCTGTTGTAATTATTTGGATGTTTTTCTTTTTTCTTTCTTTTTTTAAGCAGAAAGTATCCAAAACATGATAAATGGGTATTTTGTTTTCTCATGCTTTTTTTCTTGGTCATGTCCATGGATATTACTGATATATTCTCATTGATATTATAAACAGTTGTTGTGTTGTTGTTAGGTGCCGCCTAGTTGGTATCTGACTCATAGCAACCCTCACAGGTTTTCAGTGGCTGAGTGTTTCGGGATTGCCTTGGGAGTGGATTGCCAGGCCCTTCTCCCATTTTTGTGGTGCTGGGAATTGAACTCGGGGCCTCAGAGACTGCAGTGCAGTGCTCTACCGACTGAGCTAAATCCCAGCCTGCTATTATAAACAGTAGCCAGTGCTTATCCAAAATTCATTCCATGCAGAGTAGTGTGTTATTATTGTTATTGTTAGGTGCTGTCAAGTTGTGTCTGACTCCTAGCGACCCTTATAGGGTTTTCAATGGTTGATTGCTTCGGGATTGCCTTGGGAGTGGGTTGCCACATCCTTCTCCGATTTTTGTGGTGCTGGGAATCCAATTCGGGACCTCAGAGACTGTAGAGCGGCACTCTATCAACTGAGCTAAATCCTAGCCCAGTTGGTAGAGCACCACTCTGCAGTCTCTGAGGTCTTGAGTTTGATTCCCAGCACCACAAAAATGGGAGAAGGATGTGGCAACCCACTCCTGAGACAATTCCGAAACAATCAGCCATTGAAAACCCTATGAGGGTGAATGTAAAATAAGAGTAGTGTGTAGGTGCTTTAAGTAAATTGTCTCCTTAAAAGAATTTTATTATATAAGTTTTGTAAGTATGGTATGAAATCATTGACAGACTTATTTTGTGACAAATGTAGATAATCCTTTATTTTAGCTCCTCTTTTATGTTTTACTCAGTTATTGGCTATTTGTGGTAATATTTGGCTCACTTTTTTCCTCTTGAACAAACAAAAATATTGACAAGAATTTTATGATGGGACAGGCTTCCTGCATGTGTATTTTGTCTATAGACCAACAAAGTGAGACACAGTAGCTTTTGGCCACATGTGGGTGCTGGATACCTGAAGCACAGATAATTTTAATTAAAGATTTAGGATGCATAAGTTAATTAAAAATTTAATTTAATTTCTTATTTATTACATGTGGAAATGGTAACATTTTGAACATACCAGGTCAAATAAATATATCATTAATATTAATTTCACTTGCTTTCATTTTTCTTTTAAAAATGTAACTACTAAAGAGTTTAAATCTTAATAACCAGAATTACGTTTTTGTTGAGCATTTTGCAGTTTCTCAAATTTTGAACAGCTTGGATACTACCAGGTTAATTTCCTATCCCACACTGATTTTTGTAGGATAATTGCTTTTTACCATGCAACCAAGGGCAATCCATCTTGACAAAGATGTACATTCATAAAAAAAAAAAAGTAGCATGGCCTAACATTGAAACTGTTAATCACATTGTTCTGGTAGTTAGCATGTCTGGTACATGTAGAATTTGCCCGTGATTACTCAAGCATTTAAAATATCCATTGGCACCTTTGTGCATTCACTGAGGTTCTCTGGTATGCCTTGGCACACAGTATGGGAACCACAAATGTTTATTGTTCATGACAGTTTTTAGTTTTGTATATATGTTGTTTCTCAGTAGAATTATGCATTCTAAGATATTACTGCAATGCTTATTTAATTCACCTTCATACTAATTCATATATTCATTCAGTTAGTTATCACTCACCCATTCAGATTTACTATCTAAAATGTGTAGACACTGTATTATGGGGGCTGCTGATACCATGTTAAGAACATGAAATGCCTTCGATTCCTGGCCATCTGTCATGGAGTTTGTATTCTAGCAAAAAGAAACAAAGAAACAGATTTAAAAAGCCCCAGGTAAACAATTTAATGAAATAATTGGAAATCACGATGGGTGCCAAGGAAGAAGTGATGTCGTAGTGTTGGGGTCTGACTCAGAGCCACCCTATGTACAACAGTATGAAACGCTACCATATAGTGACATGCACATGATATTTTTATGTTTGAGCCCATTGTTGCAGTCACTGTGTTTTTTCTCATTTTGAGTTGTGCCCCATCAGCAAAAGGAGGTCCCAGGGCTTTACTTGATTCCTGTCATTAGGGTGGACTCTACTTTGAGGAAGAAACTCTTCCCCCACCATTTCTTGAATGCCTTCCAGCCCGGGGAGCTCATTTTCCAGCACTATATCAGGCAGTGTTTCTTTGCTATTTGTAGGGTTTTCAATGGCTAATTATTTTGGGAGTGGGCTGCCAGGTCCTTCTCCCCAGTCTGTCTTAATCTGGAAGCTCAGCTGAAACCTGGTATCTGAAATATCGGTAGTGTAGTTTTCAACATCACAGCAACTTACAAGCCCCCAGAGCGTGACAAGCAGCCAGATGTGTGGGGAACATTTGCATTCATGTCACCCAATAGAAACATCTTAAGGAAGGAAAGGTTTATTTTTGCTCCTGGTTACAGAAATTCAGTCTATAGCTGTTTGGCCTCGTGCACTTGGGTAGAACATCATGGCAGGGAAGGCCAGGTGGAGCAGTTGGTCCATGGCAATGGGAACTTAGGGTAAGGGCTGCTCACATCACAGTGGACCAGGAAGCAGAGGGCTTAAAGGAAGCAGAGGCCAGGTACAACCTTCAAAGACCTGCTCCCAGAGACCTTCTTCTGCTGGTGAGGTCCTCCCTCCCAACATTTCCATACCCCCAGAAATGGCATTAGCTGGGGACCAAGCATTCAATGTGAGCCTGAGGATGGGGTGGGGTGAATTTTTTTCTTTTTTGGTACTGGGGGTTGAACACGGGGCCTCGCACCTGCATGCTCTGCAAGTGCTGGACCACTGAGCTACACCCTCAACCCATTTATTTATTTTTATTTTATTTTATTTTTTTTTACTTTTTGAGACAGGGTCTCTCTAAATTACACAGACTGCCTCTGGTCTTGAACTTGAGATCCTCCTGCCTCCACCTCCCAAGCTGCTAGGATTACAGGCATGCACCACCATGCCTGGCAGATGGGGTGCATTTTGTATTCAAACCACCACATTCTTCCTCCAGACTCCTAAGGTTCATGGCCCTCTCATAACATAAAATGCATTTAGTTCATCTTGGAGAATCCACGTAGTCTTAAGGGTTCCAACATGATTTAGAAGTCCAAGTTCATAGTCTCTTCTGAGACGTAGAGAAAACTCTTAGCCATGAGCACTTGTAAAATAAAAATCAAGTCATACACTGCCAATACAAAATGGCACACAGTAAACGTTCCCATTGCAAGTGGGAAGAATGGGGGTATATAATGGAAGGTCTGGACAAGAGCAAGACTGAAATCCAGCAGGGCAAATGTGAAATCCTAGAACTCCATGGCTGGTATCCGGGGTGCATGGCAGTTTGATGTGAGCCCTGATGGGCTTTGGCAGCCCCACTCTTATAGCCTTGCCATTCGCAGCCCACATGTGGTCTCTCTCTCAGGCCAGTCCCACTGGGTGGCTATAGCTTTCCTTGGCAGGTGTCCCATGTTCCTGGCATCTCCAACACCCTGGGGTCTCTATCACACCTTAGACTTCACATTCACAACCTCACTCATACCCCTCTCCATTGCTGCCTGTGGGGAATCTGACCTTGGCACCTGGCCTCATAGACTTCTCTCAAAAATCTAGGTGGTGGAAGCCTTCATGACCCCATCACTCTTGCATTCTGTGAGTTTGCAAAACCCACACTGTGTGAATAATGCCAAGTTTTTCTGCCAGGTAGAGAAGTAGCTGAGCCCCTTGGACCATGGTGGTAGCAGCCTCTGAGTGCCTGGGTAGCTGAAACCAGGAGAGCCCCTCCTTAGGTGGCTGTTGGTGAGGGCCATGCATGAGTTTTCAGTTTTATGTTCTGGAGCCTGTGATTGCTGGGGTCTGGCCTATTCCTGAAATGCTCTCAAGGCCTCCTTCCTATTGTCTCAGGGCAAAGTGCTTAGCTTCTCTTTCAAGGCACTAATGTCTTTAACAGAGCTGGGATTTAGTTCAGTTTGTAGAGCACTTCTCTACAGTCTCTGAGGTCCCACGTTTGATTCCCAGCACCACAAAAGTGGGAGAAGGACGTGGTAATCCACTCCCAAGGCAATCCCAAAACAGCCAGCCACTGAAAACCTTATGAAGGTTGCTATGAGTTGGACATGACTCAACAGCACCTAATAACAACAACAACAACATCTTTAACAACCTCAGCCTCTTTGTGTGCAATTTTACAGTACTGGAGGATTGAACCTAGGGCTTTGTCCAAGCTACCCAAGCATGGTACCACTGAGCTGCACCCTAGACCCTCCCTTTTTATTTTTTTATTGTAAGACAGGCTCTTGCTAAGTTGCACAGGCTGCCTCTGGCCTCCAACTTGCTGTCTTCCTGTCTCTGGTATGTGCCACAGTGCCTGGCCTGTTCACAGCTTTAAACATGCTCTTCTCCTAGCCAGACTATATGTTCTTCACTTCTTTCTGCTCTGTTTGTTTTGCTTGTGATTCTTGCTGTAAATCTGGCTCAAAGCAGCTGGCAATAACCATGCCACAGCCTGAATCTTATGCTGTTTTGAAATTTCCTCCACCAAGTTAGTCTGTTACTTTTGAATTTAGTCTCACTCAGTTTCTCAGGGCTGGGATTTAGCTCAGTTGGTAGAGCGCTGCGCTGCAGTCTCTGAGGTCCTGGCTTCAATTCCCAGCACCGCAAAAATGGGAGAAGGGCCTGGCAATCCACTCTCAAGGCAATCCCAAAATAGTCAGCCATTGAAAACCCTATGAGGGTTGCTATGAGTCGGATACCGACTCGACAGCACCTAACAACAACAACAACAACAACAGTTTCTCAGACCATGGGAAAAATGTAGACAAATCCTTTGCCATAAGATAAGATGAATTTCTCTGTAGCCAGTTTCCAGTGGAGTCTGTGTTCCCATCCGAAATATGATGAGCGCCATCTTCACTGCCATATTTCTTTTGATCAGCATTCTGGTGTTCCGAACTCTCTCAGAGTTGTCCATTAAGCTCTGCTTAGAGAACCCTAGGCTTTCTCTAGCTCACATCTCCAAGCACTTCCAAATTCCTCCCAGAAACCAGTTCCTGAGGTGAGGCCTAAGAACCACAGGGTGAAGTTTAGTCACGGCAACAATCCTGCTTCTCTGGTACCAATTTTTCGCATTAGTCAGCTTTGCCTTTTTTGTGACCAAATTGCCTGGTAGAAAGGAATTAAGGGATGAAAGACTTATTTTGGCTCATGGTTTCAGAGGGTTTCAGTCCATAGTGGTGGGAAAGGTGTGGCGGAGCAGGCGGCAGGAGTATGTGGCAGAGGAGGGTTCTTCATAACATATTAGACCAGGAAGCAGAGAGCAAGGCCAGACCTGAGGGCCAGGTATCACCTGCAGAGGCTCACCCACAGTAACCTCCTTCCACTAGCTAGTCCTCACCTCTAAAGGTTCTGTAGCCTCCCAAAATAGCACCAGTAGCAGGGGAGCCAGTGTTCAAACAGGAGCCTGTGGGGGACACTTTATATTTAAACCATGACATTGACTGACAGATTGGCGTGGATGTGTATAAAGGGGAACCTTGATACATTGGTAGTGGGAATGAAAATTTGTGCACATGCTATGGAAAATTGTATGGAGGTTCCTCAGAAAGTTAAACTAGGAGCCACCATAAGATCAGCAATCCCCATATGGGGGTATACTCAAAGAAATTGAAATCAGGATCTTAAGGAGATATCTGCACCCCCCTATTCAGTGCAGTATGAGTCACAAAAGTCAAGCCATAGAAGCAACTGCAATGTCCATCTACAGATAAATGGATACAGAAAATGTGGTATGTACTCATAAAGGAATCTTATTCAGCCTTCAAAAAGAAGGAAACCTGGCATTAGCGATACCATAGATGAACCTGGACAAATACTGTAAGGCAACATTTATATCATCACTCCAACACAGGTGAACTCACAGAAGGGGAGAGTGTCATGGAGGTTTCCAGGGGCTGAGAGGAGGGCAAAATGGGAGATACTAGTTGAGGACACAATTTTCTTTAATACTAGATGAATAAATCCTAGAGAAATTCTAGTGATCTATATATACACAAAGTATGTAGATAGTGAGCCTGTAGCTGTAGCCCTGTGGCATCCGATCCTGTCAGATCTCAGAATATAAGCAGGGTCAGGCCTGGTTAGTACTTGGATGGGAGGCTGCCTAGGAATACCAGGTGCTGTAAACTTGGGAGAAGGACTCAGCAACCCACTACCAAAAATCAATCAGCCACCGAAAACCCTATGAATAGCAGAGAAGCACTGACAATAGTGTTTCCCCTGTTGTATGTAAGGATACCGACTCATGGCACCTAACAACATCATGTATATAGGTAACAGTAATGTATTGTACATTTAAAAATATGCTAAGAAGGTAAGTTGTGTGTTAGGTGTATTTGTGGAATGAACATAAAATAATAATGAAGTTGGGAGTGAGTTTTCGGAGGTTTGATAGATTTATGGAACCGGTGGTAGTGATGGTTTCATGGGCATAAACTTATTCCCAACATCTCAAGTTGTATAAAATATGTACAGCTTTCCTATGTCAATTGTTCTTCAAGAAAGCAGTTTTAATTTTTGTAAAAAGCAGACATGTTGGTGAATGCCTGTAATCCCTGTGACTTGGGAAACAGAGCCAGAAGGATCATGAGTTTGAGGCCAGAGGCAGCCTGCATAACTTAGTGAGACCCTGACTCAAAATAAAAAATAAAAAATGAGCTGGGAGTGCAGTCCAGTGGTAGAGCTTTTGCAAAATGTGCGTGAGGCCCTAGGTTCAATCCCCAAGTCCTGGAAAAAAAAAATCTCAAAAGGAGATCCTCCCTTTGCTGAGTGTGTTCAGCCGTGTGCCTCCTGTTGAAGGAACTCGGACAGCCTTGCTCTCACGAAGTGCTTCATTTTGGTTTCACCCTGCCGCTGGGCCTGAGCAGGATCTCTTGAGGATTTTCTAGTACTTCATGCTATATAAAAGTGAAGGCTCTTGCAGTTTCTGCAACCTTTGTAAATTCTGAGTACAGTCTTAAAGTAAAGCCGATGAGTTAGCTATCTCAGCATATCAGTGACTACAATCATTGGTGTACAATGATGAATTGTAAATTCTGAGTACAGTCTTAAAGTAAAGCCAATGATTTAGCTATCTCAGCATATCAGTGACTACAGTCATTGGTGTACAATGATGAATTGTAAATTCTGAGTACAGTCTTAAAGTAAAGCCAATGATTTAGCTATCTCAGCATATCAGTGACTACAATCATTTGTGTGCAATGATGAATTGTAAATTCTGAGTACAGTCTTAAAGTAAAGCCAATGATTTAGCTATCTCAGCATATCAGTGACTACAATCATTTGTCTGCAATGATGAATTGTAAATTCTGAGTACAGTCTTAAAGTAAAGCCGATGATTTAGCTATCTCAGCATATCAGTGACTACAATCATTGGTGTACAATGATGAATTGTAAATTCTGAGTACAGTCTTAAAGTAAAGCCGATGATTTAGCTATCTCAGCATATCAGTGACTACAGTCATTTGTGTGCAATGATGAAGTAGATCTGTAGACATGTGCCATGCCTGTAGTGTTTAGAAGGAAGAAATCGATTTGCACACTCCAAGAATCATGGACCATGATAATTGTAAGAGAAGAAAAGGCAATTTAAAAGTGTTCTTTGGCTTTCCAGTCTGAAATAATATTGAGAAATTAGATTACTATGTTTTCAAAGCAATAACAGATCAAGGAGACTGTTGTCTGCTTATACAGTTCGGAAAGAAATGGCATTTGATATAATTTTGAACTAAAAATTAGACAGCAGGCTACTTTTACTGTTTTCACAAACACAACTCATAAGTGATTTCCGCCTTTGAAATCTCTGCAAATAGCTGCAAATGGCTGACAACAGTGTTTTGCCTGTTGTACGTAGGGTCGCTATAAGTCGGATGCCAATTAGACAGCACCTAACAACAACAACTCATAAATGATTAGGTTTATCTTTACCTTTTCTCCTTTTAAAGTGGTTTATGGAGGGTGGAGATGGTCTGATAGATACATTTTTTTCCTAATGTAAAAAAATCAGTTAATATTCTTTTGACTTATAACATTTGTCATTCTGTTGATGTAGCCAGGCATCGTGTTTAAAGAATACTTGACAAGTGTGACGCATTGCCCATATCTGAAGGGTTAAGATTCACCTTTTGTTAGCTGAGTTTAGTTTATTGAGTCTATATTTTCATCTTGAAGTTCTTTTTCTTTTCAACTTGTATTTGAAGAATGAGAAGGCATTATTAATATGTAGTTATCCTAGCAATATTTTCTATTCTAATGCAAAACTCACTGATATATTAGTCTCTCCTCCATTACATAACAGTTAATACGCTGATTTTTTCCCCTGAAAATCAGCATCTAGGGAGTCGCTTTCTTCAAGAATGGATCAGTAATCAATATAATAAAATTATTTTCTTTCGGTTGGAAAATTTTAATTGAGTCATTTAATATCAAAGTAATAAAGCCACTTTTAGGCAAATGTCGTCAAAGTGGATTAAGTATTAATTAACTCAGATTTCCTATGGCTGGCCAAATGGCTACTGTTTGCTATTCTGTCAAAATGATGGCTGAGCATTCAGTTAGTTCCCTGTTCACACTGTTGTCAGATTGTAATTTTCTCAGAGATCAGTCCTTGGAGAAGTACATCAAGGCCATTTTAGTAATTAGCCCACAAAGGTGTCGAACTCTTCTTGCAGTGGTTAGTTACACTGTTGATATTGCCAACTCCTACTAAATAAATCAAGGTCTAGGCATCAGGAAGGAAGCCCATTTGTGATGGAGACTGTATTGCAACTGAGAATTATGAAAGATGAAGAAAAGTCATAATAAGTTTATTTAATAGTGGTAATAACAAAATCTGACTTGAAGGGTCATTTAAGCACTTTTTAATCAAGAGATGTTAAGCAAAATCTGAAGGAATAGATTGAATGTAAGCCCATGGTCAGATTAGTGGGCACACACATTTCCATTCCAGATGAACCTCCATCCATCACGCGGTGCAGAGTTTCTACATCGTTGTTTCATCAGAGGCCAGTGTCCAGGAAAGCCTAGGGTTAGGCTCCACATCTAGAAGTCTAAGAAAGCTGGAATCTACAGTGAACTCTTTCATTTAAAAAAAATAGGTTATTCTTGCCAAGACAACGGTCGCTCAAACTGAATGGAGTTTGGTGTGGGGGGTTGCGGGTGAGGTTTTCCCTTGGGAAGAATGAGGAGGGCCATTGCCACCCACCTCCAGGGCTGCTCTGTCTTTCTCCCTACTTTGGGAAGACAAAGGGAGATAGGAACCAGCGGGCGCTCTGGGGCCAGGAAAGAGATCAAGTCACGGAGCGTCTGTGCTCCTTTGCTCCTTGCATCCGCCCTGTTCCAGCCTGGTATGGACTGACTGGGTAGCATCTTAACTCACTTCCTCATCCTACTCGCTGCCTGTGGCACACAGCACCGGGCTTGTCCAGAGTGAGGTTCAAGATTATCCTGTTCGAAAAGTAAGTTTGGTGACTGCTTATATTGTAGCACATTTGAATTCCACGTTTAACTTGTGGCATTTCAGGCTTCCTGCAGTAAGGTTTTTTCCCCCTACATTGCAGTCTCCCTGCTCTGCAGCCTCTGCAGTCTCTCAAGGAGGTGAAGGGTGTGAGTTGGTAGGAAACAAACCAGCTGCGATGAGAACATTGGAGCCATCAGAGAAATAGACGAGGGTGTGGTTTGTGAGTTTCCATTGAAGGTTTTGGTGAACTTTATATGTGTGTGTGTGTGTGTGTGTGTGTGTGTGTGTGTGTGTGTGTGTGTGTGTGTTTGCAATCAGGATTGAAGCAAGGGTCTCACATACTAGGCAAGTACCCTACCATGGAGCTGTATCTCCAGCCCGAGGCATGGTATTGCCTGCAGCTGTACCAATGTGGCATCAGATCTTGGAAACTAAGCAGGGTCAGGCCTGGTTAGTACTTTCATGAGAGACCACCTGGGAACACCAGGTGCTGTAGGCTTGGGAGAAGGACCCGGCAACCCATTCCCCAAAAGCAATCTGCCATTGAAAACCCTATGAATAGCAGAGAGGCACTGACAATACTGTTTCGCCTGTCATAGATAGTATCACTATGAGTTGGACACTGACTCAATAGCACCTAATGATAACAACGGATGGTATTATAAACATCAATTTTATAACATTCTATTTCAGTTTCCCCACATGGGTATCAGCTTATCGTGCTGTGGGGTTGTATGTGTTGCTGTGATGTTGGAAGCTATGCCACCTGTATCTTAGATACCAGCAGGACCACTCATGCTGGACAGGTTTCAGCAGAGCTTCCAGACTAAGACAGACTAGAAAGAGGGACCCGGCAACCCACTCCTGAAACAATTAGCCATTGAAAACCGTATGAATAGCAGAGAAGACCTGTCAAATATAGTGCCAGAAAATGAGCCACTCGGGCTGGTAGGCATTCAAGAGATGGCTGGAGAAGAGTTACCTCCTCAAAATAGAGTTGAACTTAATTACAGGAATGGAGTAAAGCCCCTGGGACCTCCTTTTGCTGATGTGGCATGACTCAAAATGAGAAAAAAATGTAGGGGCTCAAACAATGGGCTCAAACATAAAAAGATCATGAGCATGGCACAGGGTATGACAATGTTTCATTTTGTTGTACATTGGGTCACTAGGAGTTGGATCCAACTTGATGGCACCTAACCACAAAAAATTTCTATTTAGTAGTTGTGCTTTTATCACATACATGGTACAGAATCCTCTGTTTTCACTGTTCATGAATATTGTTAGCCGTATGGGCGAGCTTTTGGGAACTCCACTGTACCTGCAGGGCAGGCAACACTTGCCTTCTATTCTTCCCTTATGTACTGAGCAGTTGCATGATGTCTTTAGGATCCAAGGGTCTGAGAATGCCCTAGCTACGTAGACAGCTAGCTCGGCTCTGCAGAGAGCAGGGACTAAGCTGCAGAAGTTTTATTTCTTCAGACAGCACCCCCAAGGAGGTAAGTGCAATCTTACAGGGATGGAGCAAAAGGCAACTTCTAGAATTCACCGTCTTCGTGTTCTGAACTTGCCACTGTGCCTTTTGGCTTTAAATAACCTCTAACTCTCAGTTCCTGTCTTTGAAAAATTAAAATAAAAACTGAGATCGTGAGATTGTTAAATACAAGTCTTTGGATACTGAACTGAAAAGAACTTTGTCAACAGTCTAGCATAAGTCAAATCTACGGATGAGAAGCAGCTTGGGGTGCAGGTATTTGGCATATATAAAGACAGCGCTTGGTGACTGAGCCCGTGTTAGATAAGCTCTACCGATAGATACTTTGTGTAGATTTATAAATGCCTTGTAACTGTTTTATTCTAGCTCAGTGTTTTCCTAGTTGGGGAGAAACTGGCTGGAAAATTTAGGAACTACCAAGAGTTAAGCATGAAGCTTACAAAAATAGATGTTTCTGTTTCAAAGCTATAAATATTAATTTTCTCATTCTGCAAATATTTCAAAGCTAGCCTTTAAATGTTATCTGTCTGATAGACACTGCATGATAAATAATGCATTAGTGAAACTACTTATACTTTCTCTATAATAAATGGATAAGACATGTTTCTGTTTTGAGGTAACCAGGACATGTACCCTTTTATGTATTCTTTTGAAATGAACTGATCTTCCACCAGAAATTTAAATATTTATTTAGAGCCTAGTAGGTAGGTTGTGCTATGCCAGAATCTCTGCTGTGCTAGAATCTGTGAATATACTGAAAAAACTGAAAAGAAATAGTAAAAATGACATCTGAGCCCCAGTTGTGCAAGAATCGGGGTGCTTATCAGCTGTTTTCTGGAGGAATAAAAATCTCAGAGGAAAGAGGAGGAAAAACGGGATGCCAGGCAGATATGGAAGGAAAGTAAATACAAAATGTAGCAAAATGTAACTCTGGCCTGTGGTGGCCAGAGTTAAAAAATAAAGGGCTGTCAAAGCTGAGTGTCTCTGGAGCTGGGATGTGGGACAATGTGAACTCCAACAGCTGCGAGGAGAGAGGGGACGGAGGGAAGTGAGTTGCCAGCTCCTTCCTGTCTTGTCTTCCTTCCTCTCTCCAACTCTTTCTCCTTTTGATTCCTCCTACTTTCGGGTTCCGCTCCCTTGTCTCCATATTCATCCTCCAGATCACCTGGCATCTCCATGGGGCCCCTGGGCAGGTGCTAGGTGGCGGGGGATTGCTCAGCTCCAACTCTCAGAGACAAAGGAGGGCGTGCTTTTGGAAGAGGGGTGAGGCTGGGGTGGGATGTCCAGAGCACGCAGCTGTGGGAAAAGAGGGCAGGTGATAAAGACAAGGAAAAGACAGAGAAAAACGGGCAGATTTGGGTGGGACATAAAATGGGCCCAGTAGAAGTTGGATTTACTATTGGGCAATTGTTAAAAATAATGCCCTAAGTGTTCAGAGTTAAAAGATCACGGGCTCTTTTGGAACTGTCTGCGAACTTTTATTTTATGGGAGAAGTGGAAGCAAAGATGGAATGTATGTTTGTGCTATGCCAGCACCCATTTTTTAAAAAAGAAAGTGTGAATACACAGCTACAAGCTTTGCAGAGAAGTATAAGACATATTAAAAAAAAAAAAACTTGGAAAAGAAAAGTGAAGAGTCATATGAATAGAATGTGCAAATGGATTTAAGCATATTTAAATACAGATTTGTCCAAACAGCTAGCTAGATAAAATAATCTGTCTCATGATTCATAGTTCTGATGTCCAGAAAAAATCTTTTATTATTTTGACAATCATTCTTATGACACAGAAGGAAAAAATACAACATCAACCAAAAAGAAAGCCCGAGTTTGCAAGCTTGATGGCAAGCAAAAATAGCTGTTTTTTTAAGGTTTCTGATTTATTTAAAAGGAAATGGAAAACATCTTGGCTACGTTCTTACTGTTCTTTAAGGAACAGAAAGGCACAAACAGAATTTTTTTTCTATTTTAATTTTTACTTTAAAGAACTGTGTCAGAGGGCATTTGGAGAAAAAAATTTAGAGACTCAGGCAGTGTGACAAATGTTACAAGTAGATGATTAATACTGATTACCCTGGAATCATGCTGTTGTTGTTAGGTACCCTGGAGTAGTGTTGGAATCATGCTGTTGTTGTTAGGTACCCTGGAGTCGTGTTCGACTCATAGCATGTCTGACTCATAGCCACCCTCATGGGGTTTCCAACAGTTGATTGTTTTAGGATTGCCTTGGGAGTGGATTCCCACGTCCTTCTCCCATTTTTGCCTTGCTGGGAATTGAACTCGGGACCTCAGAGACTGCAGACTGGCGCTCTACCAACTGAGCTAAATCCCAGCCCACTCTAGAATCATAGACATAAGAAAAATCATGAAGTCCATCCAGTCCTTTCTTTTTCTTTCCTCTTTCTTTATTCTTATTTTCTTGTTTACGGTACCAGGGAGTTGAACCCAGGGCTTCATACACGCTTTTTTGCAAGTGTACTACCATTGGGTCTCACCTCTAGCCCTTTTTTACTTTTTTTATTTTGAAACAAGATCTTACTAAATTGCACAGGCTGCCTCTGTCCTCGAACTTGTGATCCTCCTGCTTCTGTCTCTTGAGTCACTGGGATGACAGGCATGCATCACAGCACCCAGCTCCATCCTTTGCTTGTGGCCACCTTTGCCATCCCAGAAAATTTTGTATTCTGTCCTCGTAAGCAGGTGTCTTTCCAGAGCAATACATTGTTTGATATTGAAAAAGGCAGCAAAATTTGTATGTAAGGTATGTTGTTTAGATACACAGTAAGTCATTCAATTTTAAAAGAAAACTGGTAAAATTCAGTGCTCCTGAGAAAAGGAGCGGGCAAGCCATCACTTCTGTCCATCCTGCCTCTTCTCTCAAGTGCCATAAAGGTCGCAACAGGGCTGGAGTGAGTGGGGAGCTGGGGCTGTCGCCTGCAGCCATTGGCCCTGAGGAACAGCAGCATTCTGTTTCCCTGGTGAGTTTCCAGTAATGATTATGGATCTAGTCACTGGTGCTCTACACTTCTTGGGAGAGTCTACTTCTCTTGTTGTTGTTGTTGTTGTTAGGTGCCGTCGAGTCAGTATCCGACTCAGGGGAAACAGTACTGTCACAACTTCTCTGTTATTCATAGGGTTTTCAACGGCAGATTGATTTTTGGGAGTAGGTTGCCTGGTCCTCGTCCCAAGCCTACAGCACCTGGTGTTCTCAGGTGGTCTCCCATCCAAGTACTAACCAGGCCCGACCCTGCTTAGCTTCTGAGATCTGACAGGATTGGGCACCACAGGGCTACAGCTGCAGGCACTTTTCTTGGATTTGTGTAAATATCTCCTGCAGTATTCCCTTTATTAACCCGACACTGAGGAACAGGATTGGCCATTCCTCTTCTGCCCTCAGAACATTCACATGAGAGGCACAGAAAGACACACAACGTGTGTGTACACACATACACACACACACAAACACACACACACACACACACACACACACACGGCAAAGGGGGCCATGTCACGAGGCCCCTTGGGCTGACAACTCAGTCTCAGAAGTGCATGTTTTACTTAACAAAGCTATTTTGAGGTTGTGGTGGGCTCCCCCCAACTCATTCCAACTGAACACGTTTATTCTGCAATCAAAGAAAGTCTTCAAAATTGTACAGTGTAATTTCTGCTCCAGTTCTGAACACAATAGAGAAACTCCGAGGCTTCCCAAAAGATCAAACAGTGTCTGCATGTGTTCTTTGTGCAGTAGTCTTTCCTAGGACGGGTCTCGTTCCATAATGTGGTGTTAGCTGTTCTCGGCCCATTGTCCTGTCTCTGGGAGGTTCTGTATGACTGAGACCTTCTAGCGTTGTGGTTGATCCAGAGTCTCAGTCAGTACAAGGGCTCCTGCAGGCAGTAGGATTTTCAAAAGAGTAATGTAGCAAGGCTTAGCTCAGTTTAGATATGCAAGAAATTTTGCAATCTGTAAAAGCTCATTAACATTATTAATATTTTATTTATTTATTTATTTATTTATTTATTTGTTTATGGAATGTAGGGGTTGAACCCAGGCCCTTGCACATACTTTACAGATATGCTACCACTGAGTTGCATCCTCAGCCCATTTTAAAATTTGTTTTAGTTTGAGACAGGGGCTCACTAGATTATGCAGGCTGCCTCTGGCCTCGAACTTCTGATCCTCCTGGCTCAGCCTCCCACGTCTCTGGGATTACAGGCATGTATCCCTGCACTCAGATTAATATTTATCTTTTAAAGGCAAGATACTTGGTGGTATTCACTCTCATTGCACAAATAATGCCCATAGCGTGGACACCTGATGTACAAATTTTTATTATAAGCATTTACTGAACATGTTATCTGATCCCATGTGAGCCCAGGCATGTAAACATAAGTAAGTTAAAACAACAGAGAAGGCAGAAATCTACAGAAAACAAGTAGAACCAAAATAAGATATAGCTCCATCAGCTTTCAAAGTAGGCGGAGGGCGTCCTAGTCATTTCGTTAGACTTTGAGGGCATTATTATATTGTAGCAAAATCATGTGTGAGCCTAGGATATCAAGAAACTATAATCTTCCTCAGACATACTCTGTTTAAGAAGGCATGGAACATAAGTATACATGTGTAGAAAAATTTCATGTAGTTAAGCTGAGTGTCCTGGGGCACATCTGTAATCCCAGGTACTGGGGAGGCTGAAGCAGGCAGATTGTGGGTTGGAGGCTAGAGGCAACCTGTACAACTTAGAGAAAGCCTGTCTCATAATAAAAAATGAAAAAAGGGTCTGGTGGTGCAGCGTGGTGGTAGAGCACATGCCTACCTTGGATATGCATAAGGCCCTGGGTTCAATGCCACAACACTGAAAGAAAAAGAAAAAGAAAACAAAAGAGAAAAGTTCATTAATTTGTATATGTAAAACTATGTACTTTTTTGCACATATAGTGTTAATTAAACAAAAGGAGGTAAATATAAAAGTATATATTACATTTAACATCACCAGAATATTGGAAGCTTTAGATAATATCTCACGCACCCACTTAGCGCATTTGTTACACAGGAATTCTGTGTAGCTCAGGATTTCTGTGTTCTAATGTATAGTGTGCACTAGTATAATATTAAATTTTTAATTATCTTATTACCTGTAGTGAATAATTTCAGATTTATGCATAGTTATTAAGCCCCTAATCATTTGTCTAATTTCTTATAAAAAATCTACAATATAATTTTCATTCTACATTAGGGTCACCGTCTTCTGTTTTATGTGAGACACTAAATGTCACATTGCTATTAGGAAAAGAACCTCACAGTGTGTCATCGTTTGGGCATCTTCTAAAACACTGGACTAGGCCAGAGCAATTTTCCATGGCAGCCACAAATCTAGAGCAAGTATTCTGGAGCCTGAAGCCCGGGAAGTACCTCGGAACCCCAGACTGTGGGGTTGCAGATCTTCATTTTCTGCATTATGAAACTTCCTTGTATGCAAACAAGAAATCGATTTTGTGGTCAGAGAGGCTGTGCTGAGATATGAGACAGGCGAAAACCATGCACTTATGCAATTTGCAGAAGGCAGAGAGATAATGTCAACTTCAATTCCTGTTTTTTTCCAAACACAGAGAGTAGGCCAAAGGTCATGAGTGGAAATGAAAGAAAAATGGAAAACAGATGTTAGGAAGCTCACTATAGGAATGGCAACACAAACAGCAATGGAAATTATTAAAAAGAAAACACCGCTAAACTCTCTCTCTCTCTCTCTCTCTCTCTCTTTCTCTCTCTCCCCCAGAAAGTGGGGAATCTCATGAAAGTCTTCTTCTCATAATGGTGAGTTTAGAAACGTTTGACCTTTTATTTTGCTAAGGGGATTTAACTCTACATATTCTCTTCCTTATATTTAGAGAGAGAATTTAGCAGTAAAAGATCTTAGAATCTGCCTTTTGTAATCTCCCAAAAAGGGGGTGTTAGGAGCACTGCCTCTTTTCAACAACCAAAACCACAGGCACTTTATCATCACTCCAAAGAGTCTAAGCTAAAAAAAAAAAAAAAAAGTTTGTTTTTTAATTGACAGTGGTGATTACTTAAAAAAAAAATAAAAGGAAAACCATAAAACACATTGATTTTTTCCTTTTCCCTCAGTAACAAGGTGAACCCAGGGCCTGGTGCATGTTAGGCAAGTACTCTACCGCTGAACCTCACACTCATCCAGTTTTTTGCTTTTTACTTTAGTTTGCTTTGTTTTGCAGCACTGGGGTTTATACATGGGGCCTCACGCATGCTTGGTAAATGCTCCACCACTGAGCTGCAAATCCCAGTCCCTTTTTTATGTTTTATTTTGAGACAGTGTCTCACTAAATTGCACAGGCAGCCTGTGGCCTCAAACCTGAGATCCTCCTGCCTCAGCCAGTCCTGGTTGCTGGGATTACAGTGTGCATCTTGGCACCCAGTAAGAACATTGATTTTTTTTTTTTTTCCAGTACTGGGGGTTGAACACAGGGCCTTGTGCTTGCATGCTTTGCAAGTGCTGTACCACTAAGCTGTACCCCCAGCCCATTTCTTTTTTTTTTTTTACTTTTTGAGATAGGGTCTCACTAAATTACACAGACTACCTCTGGTCTCAAACTTCCGATCTTTCTGCCTCTGTCTCCCAAGTCGCTGGGATTACAGGTGTGCGCCACCATGCCTGGTTTCTTGACATTAGGAAGAGTAGGTTTATTCTAGTGAGAACAGGAATTTAGGCAGAATTTCATTTTAGATTTATAAAATACAACATAATAACTCTCCAATGAATTGTAGACTTTTTTTCTATATTTAAAGGGTAGCTATATATTTTTGATCCATTTTGACCTTGACAGCTTATCTTCAGCTAAAAACAAAAGTAAATATTGCAAAATCATCAAAATACATGAATCAGTGATGTTTTGGAATCATTAAGCAAACATGCAGTGGCCGCCTGAAATCAGCACTGAAACTTTCTCCTCTATTATCCTTTAAACGGTCAGCTAAGAGTCATAAAAGTGAAAAAGAAGCATTATAACATGAGTGAAAAACAATCCCTAATATTTTGTTTTCTTTCATTTTTTGCAGTACTATGGTGTTGAACCCAGGACATCACATGTACTTTGCAAACACTCTACCACTGAGCGGCACCCCCAGCCCATTTTTTACTTTTCATCTCGAGACAGGGTCTCACTAAGTGATGCAGGCTGCCTCTGGTCTCAAACTTGCGATCCTCCTGCGTCTACCTCCTGAGTCGCTGGGATTATAGATGGGTGCCACCAAGCCTAGCAATCCCTAATATTTTAAATGGAATCAAAAATTAAGAGAAAACTATTAAAAATCCATATTCCCCAGCATGTTTTTCGAGCCCAAAGCACCCACAATGGTTTCCTTGTGTGTGTCTGTGCATTTGTTTTGATTAGTATTAACTGATTGACTGAAACTATGACAGGGGAAGTTGGCATGCATTGGCAGTAAGGATATAATTAAAAGGATGTAATTAAGGATCATCACTGGATGCACTTACATTAAGGATATAATTATGAAGAAAGAAGAGTCAGCATAGGAGCCAGGGCCTGAATGCCAAAGTAAAATAAGTTGCTTTGTAGGGAGAACTTCGACAATTGACCCAGTCATGTTCTCTAAGGGCCAGGACAGCGTGGGAGAAGGAAGAGCCCAGGAGCCACCATGTCCACACTGACCAGCCCTTAGAAAAATCACCCTCCCTTGTCCTCTCTTGCTCTCATTCTACCCTGCCAGACACAATCCGTGGCATAGCATTTTTATATGCATTGTTACTTTCTTATGAGTAGACACATTAATGTGATGAGTCTAACCATAGTTTGCTTTATTTATGAGCCTCTGGTTAAATGTTAAGAGGCTGGAGTCAAGTATCAAACACAAGCATTTGAAGCTAAAGATCTTGCAAGCTGTGCTTACTGACTAGCCAACAGGATTAAGATCCAGTCCATCTTGTTTCTGTAGCTGATTTAACCTTATCAACAGTGAACGCTTATCACACTTCTTAAATGCCCAGCGCTATTCTAAATATTGTAGATATGGTAATTCATGTAATGCTCATGATGACCACATGTGGCAACTACTATTATTATCATCTCTGTTTAAAAATTGAGAACAGTTAGGCACAGAAAAGTTAAGTCTTTTGCCTACAGCATGGGTAGGACTAGTAAATGTGTGCTTTATCTATTGTACTATCTGTCATCTGTGCCTTTCTACAGTTGCTGGAGAAATCCTGTTATGATCATCTTATCATTGTTGTTGTTGTTAAGTGCCATTGAGTCAGTGTCCAACTCATAGCGACCCTGCATACAACAGGCGAAACACTATTGTCAGTGCTTCTCTGCTGTTCATAGGGTTTTCAATGGCAGATTGGTTTTTGGGAGTGGGTTGCCAGGTCCGTCTCCCAAGCCTACAGCACCTGATGTTCCCAGGCAGTCTTCCATCCAAGTACTAACCAGGCCCGACCCTGCTTAGCTTCCGAGATCTGACGGCATCTGATGCCACAGGGCTATGGCTGCAGGCATTTTATCATTAGACAGGACCAAAATGATTAGCTTTGAAGTGGGATAAGTTGTTCATTTGTGTAGATAGTGATGGTACCTTCCCCCCCAAGTAAGTCTGTTTTATGTGTTGAATCTATAGTTTGCACCATGACACCTCCTGCTTGACATGCCATCTAATATCACCATGTAAATTCATCAGCATCCAGTCTGTAGTGTGAATAACTCATAGCATCCATACTAGCATGATAAACAGATCCATAATAAAGCAAGACAAGATTCTACTCAAAGACTAATTAAAAAGAAGGAAGTTGATCTCACGTTCATGACATTGCTAGTTTAATCTATTTGGAAAACATCCAACGGGTTGGTATGTGTGTCTCTTGAAGTGCAATGAAAATTCAGGACCTGCAGAAAATCCAGTAAGGGTAGAAAGAAAGCAGATAAAATATAAAGTAAAGAGGACTTTTCAGAAGCAATTCCTCCTGCCTCACATTCTGCAGAGCCCTCGTACGTAGAGAAAGGTTAACCTTAGATGGATCTTGCCTTGCATATCAGTAATCTTTATTACTGAGACACAACAACTTTATTTCATAATCATTTTCTTCCGGCCAACCAGCTGTGGTTACTCAAGGCAGATTAACTAGAACCTAATGGATTTCAGCCCCTGTTCGGCAATGCCCGCCAAATACTATAATTATACAGGATGCAGGCGGAGATAATGTCGACCTTGTACTTAGACATGGTCCAAGATAAGTTGAACTGTCAGATTTGCAGGTCAGGCTTTTCAATCACTGGTGCCAGATCTGTGAAGAAGGAGACAGGAAGGGGGAAAAAAAAGCAAATAAAAACAAAATGAAAACCTCGCATCACTTTAGCTGTCTTGAAAGAAGTGATCTAATGAAGATAAAGACTTCCGGAGGCAGGAGGAGGCTCAGCAGTGCAGGTATGCAGAAGTGTGCAGCGGACCTGTCTTCTCGGGGGTAAACGTCATCACTGCCCTCTCCAGCTCATGCATTCTGCAGATGGGGCGTGCAGGGCCCTTTCTTATGGTCCTGTGCTCAGCACACTCCTGATGTTGTGAAATTTACATTAAGTGGGAGAAACAGTCATTGTCCTTTTGGAGGAAATGGGTTTCCTTAATAAGAGTACTGCTTTATTCTTCCCATGAATTCTGATATGGAGCACATTCCTGAACGGCATTCTACCAACTAGAGGGGCTGCTGGAGAATGGCTTGTTATTCTAAAAATTTTAATGACCCAGAAGCAAAATATTTTTGGTCCTTAAATTAGAGACATAAAGACTTCACTTCAGATTTCAAGCGCCAAGGCTTCTCAGATATGAATGTTGGAAGTCAACCAGAGATGAAGGATGCGGGAGGTATTTGTTAATGAATAATTCCTTAAACCATTTGGCCATTCACTAGTTCAAAGTGACTCACTCGAGCCCTTTGGAACAGCATTAAATGATGCAAACGTTTCTTTGCTTTGATAAACGTTCAGTTGAATGTGAAACTGTTTTACATAAATCAGATGTGCTATGGTCTCCTCTCCCTTTAGTGCATTCTGAAGTGCAGCACATGCAGATATTTGTGCCTTTCCTATTGCATCTTTTTTCAAGGGATGCCTTTGTCCCCACCCAGCTTCTCCTCGTGCACTCCTGTTCATCTTTCCAGGTCGGCCTCAGGATGTCACTGCATCTGTGTTGTTTTCATTAGCACGTCTCTTTCGCTTCCTTCCAGTAATTAGCTGCTTCTTCATGTTGGGGTTTGCAGAATCATGGTCCTGCCTCTCTTGTCCTATGATCACATTTAATTATTATCTTTAGGTAGTCATTTCCCTTTAAACACACTGACCTTCACTTATTTGTCCTTGATCACTAGGACAAAAACGCCAGCAGCATGATAGCCCTCTGATAAATTGTTGTTGAATGCCTGAGTGCATAAGTAAACAGGAAAGTGAGTCATTCTAGACAGAAATTCAGACTTCAGCGAAGCGCTTCACTTTTTCAATCTTTCAAAATATCTCAGGAGCAAAATTGTGTTTTCTAATATGTGAAGCTGTCGGGTTCTTTCTGGGGTTTCTCTCTCTCTCTGCATTGTGGGTGGGGGCAAGAGGTAGGTGCCCTGATGCTGCACCTGGTGGTGAGCCTGTGGCTGGAGAACAGAGCATCATGCACGGGATAGAAGAACAGGGGTTTATTCACAAAGGAGGGGAAAGGAATGGAGGATTAGGGAGAGGGGAAAAGGGAGTTGGAGAAGGGAAGCGCTCGGCTGCTGTCTCTGCCACTGGGGCAGAGCCTCCCGTGTGTTGTTGCTCTTCTGCTCACAGCCTTCTCCACTTCGGGGGCCCTGCGCTTGACTTTTGGGGACTTGCCTCTCAGAGTCCTGCCTTGCGAAGCTGTTGGTCCATGTAGGATATCCGGCGTTGTAGAGGTCGAGGTCAGATAGAGGTGGCAGACAGGTTGAATTATGATGTAGGCAAGTCGGAGGAAGGCTGAAGGCTAGGTTAGGCAGACGAGGAAATGGGCCTTGGGCCCTTAAGCAACCACAAGGACCCCATGAGCTTCTCTTGGATGTTGAATGATGGATGTTGAACTCTGAGCTCTGGAGTTTATATGGCCTGATATCCAGCCAATCAGGGGAAGGGTTGGATCAGAAATGACCAATTTGGCACCAGGGGGCTTTAGATGCTACCATACCTTGGGTGCCATCTTGGCCCACTTGATGGGAGGGGGAAAGAGTGAGATACCTGGATGTATGGCAAAGGTGACCAGTTGCTATCTTGCCCCATGGGATTCCAGGTGGGCTAGATGAGCTCCTGGGACTGGTCATGTTTGGGGTACTCTCTATCTCCCTGGGAATCCCAACATAAAGCCAATCATAGACAAAGAGACGACTGAAAGATGACATTGCTTTGAGAGTATATTTGAATATGTCTTCCTTATCATTCATGTGTCTATAGGGAAGAGGAAGATTTCCCTTAACTCTGCAGAAGAATCTGTAAGAAGCATGGTTAGCCGCTCTCTGCCCTCTGCCCTCTTACTCACTCCCTCTCCATCGATTACGGACAATGGGGAAGAAAGCAGAGGTAGCGCAGGGTTTTCTGAGTGTTCTCAACAGTTCTTCATCTCTGCTCCTCATACTTTGGCAAGTTCCACAGAGGAACACCACCTCTCCGGGTGGGTCTGTGTTTTCAAAGCAGGAAGTATTTATTAGGCCTGTGGGGAAATATGGCTTTATCTTTTCTTTTGTGTGTTTTATTTTGTTTTAATTGACACATAATAATTACATTTATTTATGGAGTATGAGGTGATGTTTTGATGTATGCTTATTACCGGCTGCACAGCAGAGAGGTACCGCCTAGCCTGAGGAGTTCCTCTACTTGAGACCTCCACTCAGGTTAAGCTGAGTTCTTGGCTTCATAGCAGAAAAGAATTTCAGGAGAGCCAGAGAGTGAAACAAAGTTATAGGGCTTATAAAGTACACACTTTAGAATGCATGTGGGAGAGAGAGAGACAGAGAGGGAGAGAGAGACAGAGAGGGAGGGGGAGGGAGAGGGCATCCAAGACACAGTTGAGGACTCACCAAGAGAGGGAAGAGGAGGAAGCCAAAAAGAGGGAGAGGGCACCTGTTCCCTCCAGTTTTATTTAACCTAACGTGTGCCCTGTGTGACGTCAGTCCTGAGTGCCTAGCTCTGGGCACCTAGTGTGACATGAGCCTGGAAAGGCCCTTGTCATAGGCTAGAGCTGTGCCAATAAGATCAGAAGAAGTTCCACTGTTTAGGTTTTTCTATTGGGGGAACTTCCCCTTGGTTAAATGAGATTATACATCATACTGGTTTAAGAAAAAAGTCACGAGGGAATTCCCTGGGCATGTCTCAAAGACGCACAGAATTGTAGAAGGGAAAGCAAAACTTGAAGGTTGCCTACATTTTGAGTCCAAGCATGGCTTCTTGGTATTTTAACATTTTCATTATTTAAAATGTCTCTCAAAAATTAATGTCTCTCTGCAGGCAGTCCTCACAGCAGTCTTCTTGGTAGTTGTGTCAAAGGTCTTGAGTCTCAGCAGGTGAGAGTCAAACCAGATCTTGGGGTGAAGGTTATTTCCCCCAAATTTCCCCGTCTTTCTCTCCTGCCCCTTGCTAACATTGTGGAATGGTCAAATTAGGGTAATTAAACACATCTGTCACCTCCAATACTTATTTCTTCATAGTGAGAATTTTTTAAATCCACTCTTTTGGCCATTTTGAAATATATAATGCATTGTAATTGACTGTATTCACCAGGCAACAAAAGCAAAATAGACAAGTGGGATTGAATCAATCTAAAAAAACTTCTGCCCAGCAAAGAAAATAATTTACAGCGTGAAGAGACAATCCACGGATTGGGAGAAAATATTTGCAAATTATTCATGAGGTGAGGGGCTAGCACTCAAAATGTTCAAGAAACTCAATAACAAGCACAAACAACTCTATTAAAAATGCGTAAAGGGCCCAAGCATACATATTAATAATTATTACTAATTATTAATGGTATTAATTAATAAACTATTAATAATTAAAATTGAAGATGTAGGAGTGAGCAATAGATGAAAAAATGTTCAACATCTCTAATTGTTCCCAGGGAGATATGGGGAGCATGGGCACATGGGGCTGAGGTACAGGTCTGAGAATCTGGTAGCAAAACTTTGTATTCTGCATATAAAAGAATTTATACCCAACACAGAAGTTATAGAAAAGGTTTGTTGAAAGATAGCACACCTTTAAGGAATAATTACTGGGAAAACTGAGGCACTTGAAAAAGCTTAGGTAGCTCTGCGAAAGAACTTGGAGAAACTTGTCTTCCTAGGGTGAATTGGCATAAGGATATTTCTGTTCTCTAGGAGAAGGTAAAGAAGCCAGAGGGTTAGGTACAAGAGAAGGGCAAGGAGTAGTTCCTGGAGAAAAGAGCTGAGGATGAGGAATCAAGGGAAAGGAAGAGAGAAGAGTGGAAGAAGAAAGAGGAATGGCACATGTTTCTTCTAGTTTTACTCAAACTAGGGCACGCCCAGGGTGACATCAGCCCTGGGCACCTAGTGTGATGTGAGTCTAAGGTCTTTGTTTGGCAAATGGATCAGTGGATTGGATTAGAATGTGGGCCATAGGTGGGTGCAATGTCCTTAGAGATTTGTCTCCCGTGTGGCTTCATCCGTCATAGCTGAACAGCAGGAGCCATTTGTAATCCTTGTTTACTCCATATTACCTGCTAATGGCTAGGTTTACTACTAACACATCATCCACATGGAGATGTCTCCTCACACCTATTTGACTATTATTGAGAAGCCAGACATAACAAGTGTTGAAAAAGACATGGAGGAAAGGGAATTTATGTACATTGCTCTTTATTGGTAACGAAATTATGTTTGACCTCCATTTATCTGACTTATATATCCATCTGAACAAAAAAAGACTAAGGAAGAATGGGGTGTTATTTATTACTTCTCCCACAAACTACTCTAAAATAATGTATCTCTAGTTGTTTTCTCCCAGAATATTATAGAATTATAAAATTTCAGTGAACTGTTTATTATGAATATAGTACAATTAATTCAAATTTAATATTTTAAATATAGACTTGAGGAAGAGGTAACAACCTTGTTTACTCAAGAAATTATTTTGGAATTATTCAGTTGTATGTTTTTTTCGGAGAATAATGTCAGACTTATAGGAATAATCCTGCAACCGTAGCCCTATGGCATCTGATCCTGTCAGATCTCAGAAGCTAAGCAGGGACGGGCCTGGTTAGTACTTGGATGGGAGACTGCCTGGGAACACCAGAAGCTGTAGGCTTGGGAGAAGGACCTGGCAACCCACTCCCAAAAATCAATCTGCCATTGAAAACCCTATGCACAGCAGAGAAGCACTGACAATAGTGTTTCCCCTGTTGTACAGAGGGTCGCTATGAGTTGGATACCGACTTGACGTCACCTAACAACAACAATAGGAATAAGTAGAGATCTGAAGTCTCATCTAATGCAAGAATTGAACACAACACATCTTCTACTTGAATACTCTACACTACCCATTTTATAACTCCAAGGATGAGGGCTTACAAAATTTTATTAAGCAAAAACCTGCTGCTTTGTGAATTTCTTAAGGTCCACTCGCTAGTGGAATGACAACACATCTTTTGTACATTTTTTTCATGATCTTTAGATTGTTAGTTACTTCTTTGAAATTGAGGATCTATGTATTTCCTCGACATATCCCCTTTTCTTGCTTAGTAATATTATAGCAAACATCCTCTGAGCACCAGACACTGTGCCTCGTGTTTGTCATAGAAAACAATGAGTAAGGCATGGTTTCTTTCCTCTGAAAGGAATCTTGTATATGTAAAGCAACGCTTATGAATCACGGTGCAAATTTTTTTGTGTGATAATGAAAGCATGTACAAAATGCCAAAGGAACTCTAGAAAGGGGATGTGTAATTGCTTAGGAAAAGGGACAAGGGCACAGCCACAGGAAAATTGCTATTTGGCTGAATCTTAATGGAAGAATTTTCCAGGTCAAAAAAGAAGGGAAGAACTCTGCAGTCAGAGAAATAAGCATGTGCAAAGGTGCTGAGGGAAGAAAGGTTGTAGCACACTTAGGGAATAGTGGTGTTCAGGGAGCCGGAAGCACGGATGCAGGTGTGGAGCGCGGTGGAAGAAATGAAGGTGCTCAGAGACTGGATGGCTTCCCACACCCTGCTAGTGACAGAGGTGTTGGTGTATAGGAGAAGAAAGCCAGTGTGAGACATGGCGCAGAAAAAAAGTGGCTGTATTTGAGATTCTAGAAGAATCCTATAAGCAGTTATACGATGGGAATGGAATGAAATTAAAGGCAGACCATTTAGAGAGTTTTCCTGTTTCTTTCTTTTTTGATCTTTGCCATGGTTTGGGTGACTGCTGAATACAGGTGAGTGGGAGCAAAGATTAAGAGTAAATGATGGGAGCTGGGTGTGGTGGCACACACCTGTAATCCCAGCAGCTTGGGAGGTGGAGGCAGGAGGATCGCAAGTTCGAGACCAGAGGTAGTCTGCGTAACTTAGTGAGACCCTGTCTCAAAAAGTAAAAAAATGGGCTGGGGGTGCAGCTCAGTGGTCCAGCACTTGCAGAGCATGCAAGCGTGAGGCCCTGGGTTCAACTCCCAGTACCACAAAAAAAAAAAAAAAAAAAGTAAATGATGGCTAAAGATACAGCATGTAGCATACATAGGATTTGTAGCTGGGTAAAGGTAAGGTAAGAGAAAGAAGAGTCTAATTTTGAACATATTTTATTTCTTTGGGTTATTCAGGTGAAAAAATACCAACATATTACAGGTATTGAAGCAACAAATCTTAGCCCAGTGTTCTGTGACTGGCAATCTGGTAGGCGGCAGACTCTGTAGCACATGCGTAGGACTTGAACAATAGGAAAGCTGCAGAGCAAGAAAATGCCATGCTGCAGTCTGGGAGGCAGGAGCACTTTCAGGACTGTTAGAGGGACAGGCCAGCACAGCAGACTTGGGAGAATTACTGACAGGTAAGAGGAAAACTCAGAGGAAGCAGGGCTACCGAGGTCAAGAGAAAGGAGACTTGCTAGAGTTTGAGGGTATTCCTCATTTTCAGAGGACACAAAAAGATCATGATAAACAAGGACAGGTAAATTTCAGGTGGATTTCTTGGCTAAGCCATTACAGATGACTCTTACCCAAGAGAAACCTTATTCCAGTTCATAGTTAAGTTTGTTATAAGGTGTCGTGAGTCATATCTGAGCCATAGCAACCCTAAGGACAGGAGAACGAAACACTACTTGACATTGTGCCATGCCTACAGTCTTTTTATGTTTGAGCCCATGGTTGCAGCCACTATGTTTCTTCTCATTTTGAGTCATGCCACATCAGAAAAAGGAGGTCCCAGTGGCTTCATTCCACTCCTGTCATTAAGGCTGATTCTACATTGAGGAAGTAATTCTCTTCCCCAGTTGTCTTTTGAATGTCTTCCATCCTGGGGGGCTCATTTTCAGGCCCTGTATTTGACAGTGCTTGTCTGCTATTCATAGGGTTTTCAATGGCTAATTGTTTTGGGAGTGGGCTGCTGGGTCCTTCTCCCTAGTCTTAGTCTAGATGCTCAGGTGTAATCTGTCCACCATGGGTGGCCCTGCTGGGATTTGAAATACCAGTGGCATAGCTTTCAGCATCAGAGGAATGAGCAAGCTCCTACTGCACAACAAACTGACAGACATACAGGGGAGGAGTTAAGCTAGAAGCAAGAAACTTCTCTGGGTCCCCTATTTGTTTATTTGGCTTATCGTTTTTGCCTTATCACCTTCTGAGAAAGTGTTTGGTTGACAGGTTTTAATACCAGACATCATATTAACCTGCAGCAAAGTTTTTTCTGTGCATATGTTTTTTTTGACACCTCCTTTCATTGATTCTGAGGAACTGAGATTTGTCACTGTTTCAGCCAAAATCAGTGTGACCAACCTTGCCTACACCCATGGGATGAAGCGTGAAGGTCATGATCAAGTCCAAGCTGCCTTGGTAGTTTTTCAGAACCATTGGCAGACCTAAACGGTCTCCAGATTTTGAACTACAGATTTATCTACCTTCCTTGAATATAAAAAATCACAATATAAACCGTGCTATTGCTATGCAAGTTTCCAACTGCCTATGAAATTCTTCATGGAGAGCTATAAGATTTTTTTGTGGTGCCATCTTAGTTTAAACTACTAGTCTAGTATCTTGTTGCAACTTTAAAAGCAAGGGATGAAAATGAATAGAAAGATTAAGTGAAGAACACTTATTCTGTACTTTATAGAATTATTTGAAGGATTATACTACTGTCATGATCAGGGTAATAGAAATTTCTGAAAATTGTGTTTGAAAGAAATGCTGATTTTTTCCTTTTCAAATTGGTAAATAGTGCTCAATTTGGGGTGTTTATTTTTGGCTTAGTTGGAAAAAAAATTTAAAAAGTTAAATAACCAGGAAATTAGGTTTGTTAAAAGTAAAGTAATATAATTATCTTATCATTTTGCAGACTGATATTCAAGAAAATGATATTCCATGATCGATGTTTTCTTGGCTTGTTCTACAATTCAATTATGGCAGTGTTTAAAGGCTAAGAGAGATTGGCTGGAAGTAAGATTTAATTTCACTGCAAGGTTAAATGTGGTTATTTTTAGCCTAGTTAGGTAGGAATTGGCTTGACCTATTTTGTGAAAACAATCCTTATTTTTCTTTTGACTCTTTGGCCTCTCGTTAAAAATGAATCTCTTCAATGACAGGCTCATTTGGAGTCATTTACAAGTATTCTTCCTGTCTTCAACTTTAATTGGAAACCTGCCTGAATGGCTCTGGGTAATAACAAGCTTCTAACTGCATTACATGATCATGCCTTTGGAAATATACTCTAGTTCCCATAGTTTTGATTTTCTATTAGGTAGTTGATTTAGCCATTATGCTATATATCTGTTATGAATAGGTACTACTTCGTTTGGTAGAAAATCCCCAAAGTCAGGTTACAACAGGGTAGGTGTTCCTTTCTCTCATGGAGAGGAGATGGGGGTCATTCACTTCAGGTGAGTGGGGTGCTGAGCATTGTCAGAGACAAAGGCTCCTGTGGTCTTACTGGTCTCCTCTCTCAGCACTTAGCTTCTGCCTCATGTTTCGAGAGAATGATTCCTCCCACTGCCATCTTGTCAGCATTCCAGCCAGCAAGAGGAAGGAAGGGCTGAAGAAAGGCAGACTCCTTCCTAATAAGGATACTTCCACAAAAGTGCACCCCACGTTTTCATTTACATTCTGACACCTAAAATGTAAGCACAAGTCCACACCCAGCTGCCATGGAGTCTGGGAGATGTAGTCTTTATTCCAGGTAACCACATGGCCGGCTCAGTTCTGTAAGCTTCCATAATTTAAGGAGGAAGGGGAGGGAGGAGACCTGACCCAGGGAACAGCCAGAGGTCATGGGCACTGTTTTCTCTCTCCTGCTCAGTCTGCTCTATGATCTCCTCCACTAAATCTCAGTTTAGGATCCTCAAACTTCACAAAAGGCTGGGATTTAGCTCAGTTGGTAGAGCACCGCTCTGCAGTCTCTGAGGTCCCAAGTTCGAATCCTAGCACCACAAAACTGGGAGAAGGACATGGCAATCCTGAAACAGCAATTGAAAACCCTATGAGGGTCACTATGAGTCGGAGACGACTTGACGGCACATAACAGCAACAGAAACAAACTTCACAAAAGCTCATTTGGATATTACCCATCCCTTCTTCTCAGCTTCTAGAACAATGATTTCTGTACTCTTGTCTTTATGCATTTATATTTATGTTCCTGATATTTTCCCTCATTACTTAAAGACATTCTGTAAGAGCAAGGGGCTCATGTATGCCAGCCCTAGTATACAATTTTGCACCATGAAGGGATTCAGTAATACCATGACTCAAAGTCAGAAGTATAGGTATTAGAGATGAAAATAAATGTCAGGTGGTACTATTCCTGACAGAACAAAGCTCTTTAGGAGATATCATGAAATCTATCATGTCTTCCTAGGAAGCTGTTGTATTCCTTTTGAACCAGTCTCCTATTGGATGGATTGATGGTCTCTGATCTCTGTCATAAGCATGGTGGTTTTCTCATCAAGAGTGAGATCTGAACAGGTCCCTTGTAGCCAGGAGGTGAGCGCAAAGGGACGAGGGTCTTGGGTGTAGAAACATGGACGATCTCTTCATCATAGCAATGCTGGAATATTACCTTTATGGTCAGATGACTAGTTCCTCATCCTCTCAATGGCCCGAAAGGGAGATGAGAACAATCACGAACATGAATGAGTGGGTAAATCTGATAGGTACATTTGGTGAATGAAGAGGCTAAAGGAGGAGGATCACAAAGTTGAGGCCAGAGACAGCCTGTATAACTTAGTGAGACCCCAGCTCAAAACAAAAAATAAAGAAGGGACCGAGGGGTGCAGTACAGTGGTGAAGCTCTTGCCTGCCATGTTCAAGGCCCTGGGTGTAACCCACCAGAAGTGAAAAATGCATTTTCTTTCTGCACTTACTTTCAGCAATATTTATTGATTGAGACTTCCTAAACCAAGCTATGACTATTGTATATTCAGGTTAAAGCTCGATGTTTGCTGTAAACAATATTTATAATGGCCATCAATTATGTTGTTGTTGTTGTTGTTAGATGGCATCAATTCCAGTCCGACTCATAGCAACCCTATGCACAACAGAATGAAACACTCCCCAACTCTTGCCATATCCAGCACTATACCAGTGCTTCTCTGCTATTCATAGAGTTTTCAATGGCTGATTGTTTCAGGATTTCTTTAGGAGTAGATTGCTACATCCTTCTCCCATTTGTACAATGCTGAAGGATGAAGTTGTTGTTGTTGTTGTTAGGTGCCATAGAGTCAAATCCGACTCATAGCGACCCTGTGTACAGAAGATTGAAACACTTGCCAATTCTGTGCCAGGCAAACAATCTTATTTATGTATAAGTCCATTGCTGCAGACACTGTGTCAATCCATCTGGTGGAGGGTTTTCCTCTTTTGCGTTGACCTGCCACTCTCCCAAACATGATGTCCTTCTCCAGGGATTGAGAAGGATGAAATAGTGGTGATTAATTAGAGTTTCAAGGTAGAACACAAGAGACAGTTAAACTTGGAATCAGGTAAATGATGGATTTTTAAAAAAAAAAAGTATATGCATATCCTGTGCAATATCTGAAACGTGCAAGAAAAGAAAACTGGTTGTTTTTCTGAAGCTCACGTATAACTGGGTTTCCTGTACTTTACTTGCTACATCTGGCAGCCCTACTCATCATGACTTAGGCTGCCCTCTATCCAGGACACTTTATAATACAGCATTGCTGCTCCTTTCTCAAAATGTAGTTTATCTTTCCATTCTATTAAGTCAGGGCTGGCCTTATAACTTGCTTTGGCCCATAATATACGACCAAAGAGACATTGTGCAAATTATGGCATGTAGGTGTAGCTACTGTGAGGCTTCGACTTTCACTACCCCAGATCCTGGCCACTAGGGGAAACAGTAGGGACTGGCCGGAAAGAAAAGGCCCCAGTCTGGTGGGTGAGGCCATCATAGACCTGGCGCTGTAGCAGGCCCACATATAAACGAGGCTGGGTGGGACCTGCAGAGGAGCCACTCAGCCAAAGAATCATGAGAAAGGCACATTGCTCTAATTTGAATCTACTGTATTTCAGGGTTCATTTGTTAGGCAGCAATAGATAATTGGTATAATTTTAAAGAGAATAAGTGTTTTTGAGCTCATTAGAAGTGGTAAGGGTTGGGGTTTAGCCCATTTGGAAGAGCGCTGCTCTGTGCTCTCTGCTCTCTGAAGCCCTAGGTTCGATCCCCAGCACTGCAAAAATGGGAGAAGGACCTGGCAGCCCATCCCTTAGCAATCCTGAAACAATCCACCATTGAAAATCCTATGAATAGCATAGAAGCACTGACATAGCACTGGGCATGGCACAGTGTCAGGGAGTGTTTCATTTTGTTCTGCATAGGGTCATTGTGATTTAGACCCAACTTGATGACCCCTAACAACAATAGCAGCAGTTCAAAACTACTCTTAACACTTATGAACTATACATGGAGACCCACAAACCACATCTAAATACTTACAAATGATGTCTGAAGCAAGCCTGCGGCTTCTCAGCAGTGCCACCAAGGGCCCCACAGTTTCTACTCCCTGAGGTCAGCCCTGGGAACCCAGAGGCTCAAGAAGCACCCACAGCCTCAGCCAGCCCTTCTGTCTGATCTATCGTGCTGGTCTTCTGGGAGTCAGGCAGGGCAGAAGCTGAGCCAAGCCCAGCAATTCTGGCCAGTGAATGATCAGGTCAAAGCCATGGTGGGAAGCTAGCAGGCCAAGCTCCCAGCTTCATCCTTACCATGCTATTACATAAGTGCCCCAGGAATCCACATGTCATCCTGAGGGTGAGGAGTAAGGGACAGGCAATCTTAGCCAAGAAGGAGTTTGAACGTGGATAATGGAACTAACTGAATATATATCCTGAATTAACTGATCATAGACTCAAAATACTGTAGGGAGGAGGACCTGGCAGCCTACGCCCAAAACAATTAGCCATTGAAAACACTATGAATAACAGAGAAGTACTGTCAAATACTGTACCAGAAAATGAGCTCCTGGGCTGGAAGGCATTCAAGAAACAAGTGGAGAAGAATCGTCTCCTCAAAGTAGTAGGTGGTGGTGGTGTTAGGTGCTGCTGAGTTAGTTCCCACTCATAGGGACCCTTATAGGGTTTTCAGGGGCTCTTGCTTCAGGATTGCTTCAGGAGTGGATTACCATGCCTTTCTCCTCTTTTGGTGGTGCTAGGAATCAAACTTGGGTCCTCAGAGAGCACAGCTTGGCACTCTACCAATTGATCCAAACCCCAGCTCTCCTCAAAGTAGAATCGATCTTAATGATGGGGATAGAGTAAAGCCCAGGGGACCTCCTTTTGCTAATGTGGCATGATTCAAAATGAGAAGAAACAGTGGCTGCAACGATAAGCTCAAACGTGAAAAGATTGTGTACATGGCACAGTATTGGGCAGTGTTTTGTTCTGCTGTACTTAAAGTTGCTAGGAGTCAAATCTGTCTCCATGGCACCTATCAACAAAGACTCAAAATAAACTAAGTTTTAAACTGGTCATGACTAAGTTGCCTTCAGGTAGCAAGAGTAATTATGTTCTGTTTTATGTCATTAATAAGCCAAGTTAAAGGAATAAATTAATGTAGTGGACTAATTGAATGAACAAATACAAGTGCAGGAATTACCAATGTGCTTTCCCCATGGTAAACAGTCTCTTGTGGCTTGGAACCAAATGGTCCCTAAAGGTCATGTTTCTGAACATTGAGTCCTTAGCTAGGAGCACTATTTTTGAAGGCCATGGGATCTTTGGAAGGTAGGATTCCAGCTTTGCGGAAGCAGCTCCTTTGGGGTGGGTCTGTCAAGGTTTTTGCCTAGAACCCTGGTTCCAGTCACTATCTACTGCTTTTGGTCTGGTGCCATGAGATCATTTGTCATGGGCCCTGCTGGCTGCCGCCATTATGGACGGATCCTCTAGCCACGAGCCCCACAGTAAATCATTTCTCCCCCCATAACTTTGTGGGCTTCTCTGCCACAGCCACACACCACCTGACTAATACACACTAAGAGGTATTATTATTAACACTGGTAAAAATTGGAGTGCTAAAAAATTCAGTTCAATTTATAAAATGAAATATTGCTGCCTTTAGATCTACCTCCATCATGTTATATGAAAAAATTCACTAAAATCAGGAAAAGGATATATAATGACAATAGCTCAGGGATGATACATTATATTCAAATCAAAATAACAAGTATTTCTAATAATAAACCCAATATTGGTTTAATTTCAAGACTTCATCTGTCATATATGATTTGTCAAATTAGTTTAAATTTAGTTATACTTGCAATTTTTAAATTTAATTTTATATATGCTATGACTTTTTTTACAGCTTTAGAAGTTCTATTCTCTGGTTTAATGTTTCTCTACATGGTATTTAAATATTATTATTAAATTAACACTAGAAGTCCTCAGAATATGTTTCCAACAAGAAGATTCCCTTGCAATTCAGTCAACAAAATGATACTGTGTTAATAGTGTACTGGGCGGTGAATGTGCAGAGGAGAGTGAAATTGATGTAGTTCTTTCTCTTGTGAGGTATACAGTGCAAGGACAAGATAGGGAAAGTGCCAGGGTCAATCAAGAGGCAAAGGAGCAAGGGGACGCTGTGACCACGGTCCTTTATCATGGTGTTGACAGGAGAGAAAGGCTGAGGCAGGCTAAGCAGGCTGTGAAGGTTTAGGATTCAGGAAGTTCCAATGTGGAGACCGCCACTAGCTGTCTGGTACCTAGGTCTGCAGTGACGTTAGGGCAGGCAATTAGTAGCTCTACCTGTGCTAGCTTGATCCAGAAGGAAGAGGTGGGTTTGGACTCTGGTTTGGTTAGTTTGCATAGGAACGGCTGTTCTCAGAGATCATGTGCTGTCCTGAGGAATTAGCAGGTCCTGATGGGGTATAGTATCTCCAGGATCAGTAAGGATTCAAATTTCAAAGCATCAGGCAATTTGTTAAGTGCCATTGAGTCATGACATTTAGAAAGTGAAAAACATGATTGATACCAATCTGTAAGTCATTTTTCCCTTTGCACAAAACTTGGCCCTTACAGATTAACACTATATCTCTTACAATTCTTTTATCTAAAATGAACTTCAAGGGATGACTTGTGGAGTTTAAGGCTGAATAGATAATTGATCTTGCATTGACTGAGTTTGGTCCTTTCTCTAATGCTTATACTGTACCTCACTGAGCACAGAGCTGTGAGAATGGTTGTGAATAATAATACAATGGGTACTTTCTCAAAATATCATTCTCCAATAAAGTAATTTTATTATTTATTATCTATTTTTATTTTTTTTGTGGTACTTTTGAATCCAGGGCTTTGCACATACTTTGCAAGTGTTCTACTACTGGGCTGCACCCCCAGCACATTTTTAATTTTTTTTTATTCTGAGTCAGGATGTCACTAAGTTGTGCAGGCTGCTTCTAGTCTCAAACTCTTAATCCTCCTGCCTCTACCCTTTAAATTGCTGAAATTACAGGTATACGCCACAGTGCATAACTCCATAAAGAAATTTTAAACCATTGACCGAAACATTAGGTAATAACAAATTTATAACCATGCACTGTTTTTATTTATTGCTACTAAAGTAAAAATTAATATGTACAAAGATGGGATCCATGACAACAATCCACCTGCAAATTGGATATTGTACTAAATGCAAGTTTAATATGGTAGAAATAATTTATATTCAGCATACTCATAATTCCATTTGCCTCCAGGACACCCAATCATTAAGAAATATTACCACAGATATGGTAATTCAATAGAAGATTGCATGGGTCATGATCAGAAAACTACATCCAATGGTCCAAATCTGGGATGCCATGTGCTTTTATAAATAAACTTCTATTCGAACACAGCCATATCTAATAGTTTATATATTGTGTATCTCAGTTTTCATGTTATGTCTGCACAGCTGAGTATTTGAGACAGAGACTTATGCCTGCAAAGCCTGATGCACTCTCTAGCTTTTAAATAAAAGTTGACTGACTTCTGCTCTAGATGGTAGACAGAAATGAAGGCAAGAATACTTACATGACAATGAATTAAAAAGTCAGTTATGGAAAAATGCAGTGGTAATAGGAATACAGGGCAATCAGATGATGTAGAATCATCAGAACTTCATAACTGACTGGAGAGATGATAAAGTTAGAGAAGAAAACCAAGATGAATCTGATGTTCTCACTCAGAGTGAGGAGGTGGAACTTGTTGCCATTAACTGAGACAGAAACCATACAAAGAGAAAGTGAGTGGACGTGTGTACACATGTGGATGTAATATAAAATAAGAATCAGATGGAATGCATGTATAGGAGTAGAATGAAAGACAAGATTTGTAGAAATTTGAATTTTGGACACTTATGAAGTTACAAATAGAGTCTCAGAGGAAAAGAAGGATATTGAAAATCTAATTTTCAGGGAAATTATAACAGTTTTTTTAAAAGGCAGGAATAGATAAGTCTGCCCAGATAGAGTGAACAGAGTGAAAGGAAATGAAGATCAAAGGCAGGAGGTTAGTAAATTGTACATCTTATAAAGCTCAGGTAAGGAAAAAAGCAGTAAGGAGACTGGAGGGGTGGGGTTCTCCCCCAAGACCAGCTTGCCTTCTACCTGTCTAATGTAGTCCAAGCTCTGTGGGTTTCAAGCTTAGGTCAGCATGGGACTTCATGAATGTGCAGTTTAAACTGTTTTTCTTCAAAAATAATATTTAGTCCCAAACAAGCCCCCTTTCCACTTACTACCCTCCAGTTATAGCATATAATTATCTTTTTAACATCACAAGAAAAGAAATTTTTAGTTCATACAATGCCTTATATAATGTTGTTGTTGTTAGGTGCCATCGAGTCAGTATCTGACTCATAGTGACCCTACATACAACAGGCGAAACATTATTGTCAGTGCTTCCCTGCTGTTCATAGGGTTTTCAATGGCAGATTGATTTTTGGGAGTGGGTTGCAAGGTCCTTCTCCCAAGCCTACAGCACCTGGTGTTCCCAGGCAGTCTCCCATCCAAGTAGTAACCAAATCTGACACTGCTTAGCTTGCGAAATCTGACAGGATCTGATGCCACAGGGTTATGGCTGCAGGCCACCTTATATAATACTGGACACATAATTGACAATAAATGCATGAACAAAACACTAACTTATGTATTATTTTTGCTCCAATTGTTATTTCCAGTGTATATTAAAGTATGAAAATGAGTAACTTAGAAGAAGACAGTGGCTTTGAGAATATTGCATGACTTGCTGCAGTCCACAGACCAACGCTGTGGGAAATTGAGCCAGCTGGCATTGTCTGGAGTCAGTGCACTGTAATAATGAAAGCGTGAGTTCTTTTTAAGACTATCAGAATTATTTCTTTTCTGTCTTTTCTACAGCTATTAATCATTGTCTTATTTTAAAAGACACTGTCATTTTCAAAACCTATATCTTATCTCATTGGGTCATAGGATCATACCCTTAAAGCTCAAGTGATAAAAACTTGACATGAATTCATAATTATACAAAATTAGTGAATTTGGTTTTCTCTTAGTAGCTTATTTAATATTTTTATCTTTTTAAGATATTTTAAGTCAGACAGTGTGGTACATGTTTGTAAACCCAGCAACTTGGGAGGCTGAGGCTGGAGGATAGGAAGTTCAAGGCCAGAGGCAGCCTGTGCAACATAGTGAGACTCTCTCTCTCAAAAAAAAAAGAATGCTGAAGGTGTAACTCAGTGGTAGGGTGTTTGCTTAGCATGCACAAGAGCCTGGGCTCAAGCCTCCAGTGCTGAAAAAATATATATTAAAAAATATTGGAATAAAATGATAAAGGCAAAGAGTAATTCAAACATTTCTAATCAAAGTAAAAGCACTTCCACTCAGTGACCTCATCTTCCCCCCACCAAAAAAAAAGAATATGGAAAAAGAGGAGGATAATCAACCCAGAGTAAATAGAAGAGAGGAAATAAATATCAAAGCTGAAATCAAGCCGGGCGTGGTGGTGCACGCCTGTAATCCCAGTGGCTCAGGAGGCAGAGGCAGGAGAATCCCAAGTTCGAGACCAGAGGTTGTCTGGGTAACTCAGCAAGACCCTGTCTCAAAAAGTAAACAAAAAAATGGGCTGGGGGTGCACCTCAGTGGTCCAGCACTAGCAGAGCATGCAAGCGCAAGGCCCTGGGTTCAACTCCAGTACCGAAAAAAAAAAAAAAAAAAAAAAAAAAAAAAAAAAAAAAAAAAAAAAAAAAAAAAAAAAAAAAAAAAAAAAAAAAAAAAAAAAAAACCTGAAATCGGTTAAATAGAAAAAAAAAGACAAGTAAAAAGGGAAAGAATGTGTGTGAGAGAGGTGGCAATCAATATTAGGAATGAAAATGGGATATCACTAAAAGTATGATAAAAATTAAAAAGATAAAAAATATTATGAACAACTTTATTTCCATAAATATGACCACTTAGATTCAATGGCAAAATTCCCTAAATTTCTGTAGAGATACTAATTATGAAGATGGACCTAGTGCCATACATGGTAGGTGGTGTGGCCAAGCCAGGTCACAGACAGGAAGAGGCTAGAACTCTTTTATCTTCTCCACAGTCGAGGACATGACTTTAGTAACTTGAAACCCAACTATGGTGGGAGGATTTATACCATAGGAATTGGGAAACACTACAAATTAGAGGCTTAACTCTCCAATTAAAAGACATAGACTAGATGGTTGGATTAAAAGACAATATTCAAGGGTTTGTTGTATGCAAGAAACACATTTCACAGGTAATGTGTTAAATATGTGTGGAAAGTGAAAGGATGGAAATCAATATACCAGGTAGATGAATGCCAAGGTGGGGAGAATCAGAAGTAGCCATCCTTGTATCAGACAAAATCAATAGAAGAGGAAAATAAGGTCACTCCATATTAATAAAGGGAAGAATCAATCAAGAAGATATAATGATTGTAAATATATATGCACCAAATATCTGTACATCAAATTTCATAAAACAAGCACCACTAAACATAAAGGGAGAGATAGGTCCAGCTACAATAATGTTGTTGTTAGGTGCCGTCGAGTTGGTATCTGACTCATAGTGATCCTGCATGCAACAGGCGAAACACTTGTCAGTGCTTCTCTGTTGTTCATAGGGTTTTCAATGGAGGATTGATTTTTGGGAGTGGATTGCTAGGTTCGTCTCCCAAGCCTACAGCACCTGGTGTTCCCAGGCAGTCTCCCATCCAAGTACTAGCCAGGCCTGACCCTGCTTGCTTCTGAGATCTGAGGGGATCAGAGGCCACACGACTATGGCTTCAGGGTAGACATAATAATAGTGGATGACTTTAATCAATAGATAGAATATCCAGACAAAAAAATTAATAACAACAAAAAAAATTAGAGTCAAACTGTACCATAGATCAGGTGGACTTAATGTCTAGATAATATTCCATCCAATAGCTGTGAAATTCACATTCTTCATAGCAACCCCTGGAACTTTCTGGATAATAGAGTACATTTTAAGCCATAAAGTAAGTCTTAACAAATACAAAAATAAAAAATCAAAATAACTTCTTGTATCTTATCAGATGATAATGGAATAAAATTAGAAATCGGCAGCAAAGGAAACTATAGAAACTATATAAATACATGGAGATTGAACAATAATACATTTGTAAATGACAAGTGGGTAATTGAAGAAATCAAGGAGGTAATTAAAACATTACTAGAATCAAATGAAAATGGAAATACAACTCATCAGAACTTTTGAGACACAGGAAGGGAGATTCTAAGAGGGAAGTTTATAGCTATGAGTGCTTACATTAAAAAAATCAGAGAAGACACAAGTAACTTAACAATGTATCTCAAGATCTTAGAAAAGCACAGACAAGCAAACCTAAAATCAATAGTTGGAAAGAAATAATAAAGAGTGAAGCAGATATTAATGAAAGGAAGACTAACAGAACAATACAAAGAATCAAAGAAACAAGGAGTTGTTTCTTTGACAAGATAAACAAAATCAAGAAATCATTAACCAAAGTAACAGAAGGAAACAGAAGACTCACATTAATAAAATTAAGATAAAAATTATTTGTCATTACAATAGATACCAATGAAATCTAGAGAACAATTAGAGAATAATTTGAAAACTTATATTCCAAGAAGAACCCTGGAAAACTTAGATGAAATCGCTAAATTTCTAGATGTATATGATCCACCAAAATTAAATCAAGAGGATATAAACAACTTAAACAGATCTATAATAGACAATGAGATTGAATCAGTAATAAAGAATCTCCCAATAAGAAAAGCCCCAAATTGGATGGATTTACTGCTGAATTTTAGCAGACTTTTAAAGAAGAATTAATACCAATGCTCTTTATTCCATAAAATAGGAAGGAAGAAATACTACCAAACCAATTCTATGAATCCAGTATTACAATGATTCCAAAAGAAGATGAGAGAACAACAGAAAACAAAGACTACTCGGCAATTTCTCTGATAAATATAGAAGTAAAAGTGCTCAATAAAATACTTCCAAATCAATTTCAACAACACATTCAAAAGATCATACACTATGATCAAGCTGCTTTCATTCCAGGGATGCAAGGAAGGTTCAATATATGCAGGTCAATAAATGTAATACGACACATAAATAGACTCAGAGACAGAAATCACATGATCAATAGATTCAGAAAAGGCATTTGACAAATTTCAACATCTCCTCATGACAAAAGCCCTGAAGAAACTTAGAAGGAACACACTTCAACATAAAAAAGGCCATAATGAAAAACCTATAACCAACACCATATTAAATGCAGAAAAACTGAAAGCATTTCTTGTAACATCAGGAGTGAGACAAGGAAGGGTGTTTACTCTTTTCACTCTTATTCAATATAATGATTTAATTATTAGCCAGATTAATAAGACAGGAAAAAGAAATAAAAGGGATTCAAATAGGAAAAGAAGACAAATTGTCTCTATTTGCAGATGATATGATCATATCCTTAAAAGACTCTCAATACTCCATCAGAAAATATTTAGACCTGATAAGCACTTTCAGCAAAGTAGTAGGATATAACATTGGCATATAAGATTTAGTAGGTTTTCTATGTACCTGTAATGAACAGGCTGAGGAAGGAATTAGGAATACAATCCCATTTACAATAGCTTCAAAAAGAATAAAATACCTAGAAATGTACCTAACCAAGGAAGTAAAAAAAAATCTACAATGAAAACTTTATAATACTGAATAAAGACTCTGTAGAAGATGCTAGAAGATGGAAAGACCTACCATGTTCTTGGATTGAAAGAATTCCTATCATAAATTCATGACTATATTAGCAAAAGAAATCTACAGATTCAATGCAATCCCTATTAAAATTCCAATGACATTCTTCACAGAAATAGAAGAAAAAATCCAAAAATTCACATGGAAATATAAAAGACCCTGTTCAAAACAATTTTGAACAGAAAGAGCAATGCAGGAGGTATCAAAATAACTGATTTCAAATTATACTACAGAGCCAGATTAACAATAACCACATGGCACTTGCAAGGAAGACAGGTAGACCAATGGTAGAACAGAATACCCAGTAGTAAACCCATGCAGCTATAGCCACATGATGTTTAACAAAGGTGCCAAAACATGCATTGGATAAAAGATAGCTTCTTTAACAAATGGAGCTGGAAAAACTGGATATCTACATGCGGAATGAAACTACAACCATATCTCTTACCCTGTATATATATCAATTCAAAATGGATCAAAGACCCAATGTTAGACCTGAAACTTTGAAACTGCTAGAGAATAGCATAGGAAAAAGATTTCAAGATTTAGGTATAGGCAAGGACACTCTGAAAAGGATCCAAGCAGCTCGGGAAATAACAGCAAGAACTGACAAATGGAATTGCATGAAATTAAAAAGCTTCTGCACAGCAAATGAGATAATTAACAAAATGAAGTGACAGCCTACAGAATGAGAGGAAAAATCTTTGCCAGCTATACTTCTGACAGTGGATTAATATCTAGAGTATATAAAGAACTCAAAAATTAAACATTAAAAACTAATTATCCTATCAAAAAATGGGCAAATAAATTCAAGATAGTTTTCAAAAGAAGAAATACAAAAGGCCATTAAATATATGAAATAAATGTTCAATATCTTTAGCCATTGGGGAAATTCAAACAGAAACTTCATTGAGATTCCATCTCACTCCAGTTGGAATGGCTGTCATCAAGAAAACAAACAACAACAAATGCTGGCAAGGATGTGAGGAGAAAGGAACCCTAGTACACTGTTGGTGGGAATGCAGATTTGTGCAGCCACTATGGAAATCACTATGGAGATTCCTCAAAAAACTAAAAATACGTATACCCTATGACCCAGCTATACCAATCCTGAGTATACATCCAAAGGAAAATGGGTCAACAGGCTATATAGATACCTGCTCATCCATGTTTGCAGCACTATTTATTATAGCCAAGGTGTGAAATCAACGAAGATGTCCATCAACAGATGAATGGATAAGAAAATGTGATATACAAAGAGAATGATGTTTTACTCAAACATAAAGAATAACAAAATTATGTCATTTACAGAAAAATAGATGGAACTAGAGACCACAATCTTCAGCAAAATAAACCAGACCCAGGAAGATAAATATCACATTTTCTGTCATATGTGGATGCTAGCTTTTAATATAAATATATTAAATATGATAACATATGCTATAAAAATAGAGGGTGAAATATTTGAGGGGAGAAAGGGACTAAAAGGAGGAGGCGGCATTAGGAAAGGGTAATGGGGGAAAGATAAATATCACATTTCCTCTCACATGCAGAATCTAGATTTAAATACACACACACACACACACACAAGACATGAAAGCAGAAGGGAGACCATTTGTGGGAAGGAAAGGTATCAGTAGGAAGGGCTATGAGGGATTTGAGGGGATTATGTAAGGGTTGAACATGAGTAAAATACAATGATACACATGTATGAAAATGTCATAATGAAACACATTAATTTGTACCTCCCAAATACTAACAAAAATCAGAAAATGACACAAATTCATAAAATGAAATTAAAGTCAAATTTAAATATTTTGCCCATCCCTCGATACCACTTAGTTAAATGCCAGTTACACTGGGATCTTTTGTGAGTTTAAATTATCATCTTATTGATTGCAATGCTTTTAAGTTTGTTTTCGTTATTTAAGTATCCAGTTCAACTTAGTCATTTCATAGATTAGTTGTAAGTGTAATGTTGTGAGTATTGTATAGTGTTAATTGGTGTTTAGGATTAAGTCAATACAGTTGAGGGATTTATAAACAAAGAATGATCAGTCAAATCCTATTTGTATAATAGAAACAATATTCAATGCTTTTAAAATAAAGTGGGGTGTTTAATTGAGGAAGATAGGATCAGATGGGTGCTGCAAGTACTTCCATGGGTCCACAGGATCTAAAACTGAGTGGCACATCACTGGAAGGATCTTCTGATGGTTTGCTCAGGGCTTCTTTAGTCTAATCTAAACACAACTCCTCCCACAGATACTTCTTTGAAGTCTCCTTTTATCAGGTTACTAGTGTTAACTTATCCCCCACACATCTGTCAGTTTGCCGCACTGTGGGGGCTTGCGTGTTGTGATGAGGCTGAGAGCTCTGCCACTGTAACCTTGGACATGAGCAAGGTTACCCATGGTGGACAGGTTTTCAGCTGAGCTTCCAGACTAAGACAGACTAGGGAGTAGAACCTGGCGAGCCACTCCCGAAACAACTAGCCATTGAAAACCCTATGGATGGCAAAGAAACACTGTCAGATATAGTGCTGGAAAATGAGGCCCCCAGGTTGGAAGGCACTCAAAAGACTACTGGGGAAGAGTTGCCTCCTCCAAGTAGAGTCTACCCTGATGACGGAAATGGAGTAAAGCCCCAGGGTGCTCAACTTACTGATGTGGTACGACTCAAAATGAGGAGAAACAACTGTAAACATCCATTAATAATTGGAACATGAAATGTACATAGTATGAATCTAGGCAAATTCCAAATTGTTAAAAGAGAAATGGAGCACATAAACATTGACATTCTAGGCATCAGTGAGCTAAAATGGACTGGCATAGGCCATTTTGAGTCAGACAATCATATGGTCTACTATGCTGGGAATGAAAAACTAAAGAGAAATGGGGTTGCATTCATCATCAAAAGAGACATTTCAAGATCTGTCATGAAATACAATGTTGTCAGTGATAGAATAATATCCATACGCCTGCAAGGAAGGCCAGTTAATATGACTATTATTCAAATTTATGCACCCACCACTAAGCCACAAATGAAGAAAGGGAAGACTTTTACAGCTTCTGCAATCTGAAATAGATCAAATATGCAATCAAGACATACTGATAATCACTGGTGACTGGAATGCAAAGGTTGGAAACAAAGAAGAAGGCTCAGTAGTTGGAAAATATGGTCTTGGTGACAGAAATGAAGCTGGAGATTGCATGATAGAATTTTGTCAGACCAATGACCTTTTCATTGCAAATACATTTTTTCAACATCATAAATGGAGACTATACACATGG